>JACEFZ010005665.1:557500-622500 GCA_014155875.1 Cepaea nemoralis
TCTCATACCATTGAAATCAACGCAAAGCTATCTGCTCCCAAACCCCCTGCGGCGGCTGGACCCGGTATGTCAGGGAATTGTGACACCCCCTAAGCTACATATGTCCCAGATTCCATTCTGACATACTGGTTTTCCCTCTGGGCGTTGGGTTCAAGGCTTGTCACTAAAATCCCCAACAAACTGCGGAGGAGGAATCATTCACCTATACTTAATTCTAATAAATACGGATGTGCCATGATATGAATACACCCTATTGTGTTGGTTGAAACTGCTCTTGTAGTGCTTTGTTATTTTACTATTACACCGGAACCTAATCTAGGCCATGTATGTACACAATAACAATGTTACAACGCGGTCTATTTCAGGTTTTGACATATTTTCTCACGCCTGTCTGACGCCTATCTGTAAGTTCTTGGCTCATAATTGGACTACCGGTTCATGATGTTGTATCTCAGGGGCAGTAGCAGACTGGCCAAGGTCTCTGTTTGCCCCCGATGAGAAATTTACCCCGTATGACCCTAATAAAGTGAACCCCCTCCCCCAGCACACCCCTCTTTCCCTTAATCAGTAGACAATATGTTAAAAATATGAATGCGCGTTCAGTGCTAGTATCACATATTTTATAGACTCCCGTGTGATAACGGATCGCTTTCATTGCACATCATCAGTGCTCTAATCTCCGCCTTAAGATCACACTATGAACATCTCAGCACAGCGCACGAACTCTATAACACCGGCGAAGATCTAAACTGTTTATATACCAGGATCGCATAACTTATAATTTCTATTCTATCAGAGTGTTACGTTAAAGTAACGTGGACGTCTAATGAACTCTCTTTTGCTGATGATTTATCTTCAAAGAGGTTACGGACGTAATTCGTAATCTCGCATACCGCGTTCGAAACACAGCTGCGGACGATTTAGAAGCAGACCACTTTGGTTTTCATACAATGGTATGTGCTGGTCGTTCAGAAATCAATGGCAATTTTTTTTATTCGCATATCCTTTACAGGACATCGCTGTCAACAGCAGCATCTATCAGCTGTCTGTTGATTTCTTGGCAAAATTACGCTCAGTAGTTTGTCATTGCTTTCTGAGCGGCCGGCTCAGTTATCCCGCAAGTCACCAGCGGGGGTCGAACCGCCTCCAGCTCTCGCCCGCTACGAGACTCTGCGTGATAAACGGGATTACGGGAACGTAAATTTGCCAAGAAATCACAAACAGCCAAAAATGCTGGGGTTGGAAGCAACATCTTGAAAAGGATGGGCAACAAACAACTAATCACTACTGAAAACCGCCGCTGCGTAGTGGCTTCTACTCTGTAGGGTAGGGGAAGGGGGGAGGGTTAAAAGAACTGCTTTTGTAGTGTTTTATTATTTGTTATTTTCAGTATCACGCCGGAACCTAAACTAGACTACATGTAAATTTGTTACACAAAACAATGTTACAACGCTGTCTATTTCAGGATTTAACGTGTTGTCTAACGTCTGTTTGTAAGTGATTGGCCTCATAATTGGACTACCGGTTCATGATACGTGACCAGTTATATCTCAGGGGCAGTGGCGGTCCGGCCAGCGTGTTTGCTCGATGGAAAACTAGTAGTAGAAACACATTCGCTCATCGACGCATATAGAAGTAGCTGAAGAAAATATTAAAATATAACACGTAATGCTCAGGAGCAATGGAATGGGATCAACATGGAACAATTAGTATAATAATCCACATCACAGAGATTTAGCTAAGAATTATCATGCAAAGAGCTCCGGAGAAGATACAACCTGAAATAGGAGAATAACAATGTGGGTTCTATATAAGATGAGAACAGTAATTGAACGTTCCATAGAAGTAACCAAAGACTTACATCTTTGCTTTATTGACTACACAAAGGATTTCAATAAAGTAAGACATGTCAACATGATACAGATGCTTGCGGATCTACAAATTTATGGAAAAGACCTTAGACTTAACATAAATTGGAAACAACAAGCTGCCATAAGGATTGATAATGAAGTAGGTCAATATCAGCCTTTTAAGAGAGGTGTGAGACAGAGATGTGTAATGTCTCCAGATCATTTTCCCTCAACAGTAAAATTATTTTTAGAAATATAGAAAATATGAAAGGAATTGGAGGTCATTGGAGGACGAAACATCAATAACATTAGATACAGTATTGATTGCAGACAATGAGCACGATCTGCAATATTCAGTAGATGCGATTATTGCACACAGTGAGCAACTAGGTTAGAATTACATTGTAATAAGACACAGATTATGGTCGTCACTAGGAAGAAGGAAATACCACACTGTAATATTCAAGTAAATGGGAATATTCCTAAACAAGTAAATCGGTACAATTATCTCGGAACAGTCATAAAATCTGATGGGAGATGCCTTGAAGAGATTAGAATAAGAATCGTCATGGTGAAGGTAGCCTTGTGCAAGATGAAAAACATTCTGACCAATAGAAAGATGTCATTTGCAACGATAAAAAGAGTGTTGAAGTGCTTTATAGAACCTGTGCTTTTGTTTTTAAATTGATATGAAGTGTGGCCAATGACCAAATAGGCTGAAAAACATCTGATGGCTGTGGAAATGTGGTTTCTGAGGAAAATGCAAAGAATACCATGGACAGACAGAAAAACCAATGACCTACAAGAAAAGTCCTACAAGAAACAAACGAAAATCGTAAACTGATTAGAAAAAATTAGACGTAGGCAGTCGCAATTTTTTGTCGCGTTATGAAAAGAAATAAAGTGGAGAATTTGGTGACAACTGGCAAGATCGAGGGGAAGAGAACAAGAGGAAGGCAGAGAAGTAAATACCTGAATGGCTTGGGACATGATCGCGACAAGAACACTGAGCTGATCCAGGACTCATAACACATGACCGCCCATGCTTGTCGGCATAGAACATGATAATGATGATGATTATGAATGCTCATAATTGCATATGGGAGAGTGGGGGGGGGGGATAAATGCACCTGGAGAACATATTAAACAATGACACGAAACGCTCATAATTGTATATGTGAGAGTGTCCTTGCCGTAGCGTAGTGGCTAGTCTAGCTTGGTGGCCCAGTGGTCATGGGTTGAATCCGTATCTAAGCAGATTTAAAAAATGTACTTGTGTTCCCAGGTCCGTCCAGCCTAATATGGGTACGGGGAAATGTCTTGAGGAGTATAAGCGACCGGTGTCGTGTCTACCACATCACCCACTGAGTGCCGATTGTTCCATAGAGATATGGGCTAGCATCACGTGCCCTAGACGACTGAAGACGTGTACAATTATCCCTGTCTTACTTACAATCACCACTAGCGCTTCCAGTGACCATCTACGCTTGTATCTAGACTGTGTGAACAGAAACATTCAGAAACTGGTATGACAGTTTATGGTGAAGCACAGCAATAAATAAAGACAAATCACAAGAATGCGTATGACATAAATGTATATTGAAAATCAACGACTAGGACAAGTATGAGGCTTCACATATCCATCGAAGATAATATTTTTCTTATGTTAAAATCGAGCTGAAGTTGAATACAGAAGCAGCGAGGAAAGATAAAACCAGAGGACAGATGCCATCAGTGTCACAAAACAGGCGGATCTTTGCTTCAACCATATTATCTGCACCCTTCATTTTTTTAACTTTTTTTAAAACTACACCCCCCCCCCCCCCTCCCCCGGCTATGCTATAAATGTCCGGCTTGGAGTTTAACAAAATGGTGAAAGATAAAACGTGTAACAACAGATGTGACGTACCTACAAACCAGGCTAGACCAGATGAGACAGGCAACATTAGAGGTGACATTCATGCAAGGGACACTATAAGACAAGATTAACCATGATATCAGGTTGCAAATCGGCATAATGCTAGTGTAGGATTTCATCAATATGTAGAGAGTAATCATCATCATCAAGTGCCCTGTCAAACGTAGGCGTCCACATGTCTTCACGGATCTAGGTCCCTGGTGTTCTGCATAAATTATGTTGATGTTATTCCTCTATGCCTCCGTCTCAGTCCATCCAGCGTCATTTCTCTCAGTCTGTCTCTGCTTCTTCTACTCCTAGTCTTTCCATTCTCACGATGTTTTCCTGTGCCTCTCCTCGCATTACGTGACGAAAGAACATTGTTTGTGTCTGTCTTATAGTTGTGTATAATGTTTGACTTTCATTAGCTTTTTCCAAGCACTAGTAGTTAGTTACTATGGTGGTCTCTCGCAACACGTGCCCGTGAAACAGTTTCTTCCGCGTTCTCCTTGATGTGTTCATTCACATTCCAAGATTCACTACCAAACAGGCTCTATGTAACATTTCTTTACTGCATGTCTGTCATTTAATGCTAGTGATATATTAAATATTTGGCGCAGAAATGGAATAAGGCAGCAAACAAAGCTGAAAGTCTATAAAGCAGTCGTATTATTCACACTGCTATATGCTTGTGAAACCTGGCTGTTTACCAGCGACACGCTAGGAAATTAAACCAATTCCACACAGTCTGCCTTAAGAAGCTTCTGACAATTAAATGGCAAGACAAGATCCAAGACACTGAAGTCATAGAAAGAGCGTCCAGTATTCACACTCCACAAATGAAGAATCACATTCGCTGGTCTAGTCACTTGACTCACATGCCAGATTACAGGCTCCCTAAACGAATTTTTTACAGCGAGCTGCATTGTGGTAAATGCTCCCAAGGCGGTCAGAGGAAACTCTTTAAAGACACTTTGAGGATCTCACTAAAAGCTTTTGGAATTCATCACGACACACGGGAGACTGCTGCCAAAGACCGAAATATTCGTGGCGTACATCATTATGCAATGTGGTAGTCACTTGTGAAGCAAATAGGACTGCAAGAGCTGTCAACTCACACAAAACTAGAACGTCAAGCATTCTTTGCCCACATTGTCAAAAAGCATTTCGAGCCAAAATAGGCCTTACCAGCCATCGTAGAACACACGGCTCCATACTTTCAACCCCACTGGATGAAATTGATGGTCATCATCATCCTTGATGGACAAACAACATATAAGATACTTTTCATCGTGCGCACATGTGTGTGTGTGTGTGTGTGTTGAAAAGGGGGGGGGGGGGGGTAAATGCATCTTGTTTGCTTAAACAACGAATTGACTGATTAATTAATTCAATAGAATCCACTCGGCAAACTAACTGATTGATTCACTGGGTCACTCGGGTTACACAAATGTGCGCAGTGTGTCTTGCAGCAAATTTTGAATTCAATCCAGAACCGATATCTCATCACTCGGGGCATTCCCAAACGTGCTCCGATCTTATCTGCAACAGCCAGTGAAGAGTCCCAATACTAATGGTAGTAGTAGTAGCAGCAGCAGCAGCAGAAGCAGCAGCAGCAGCAGTAGTAGTATCAGCAGCAGCAGCAGTAGTAGTAGTAGTAGTAGTAGTAGTAGTAGTAGTAGCAGCAGCAGCAGTAGTAGTAGTAGTAGTAGTAGTAGTAGTAGTAGTAGTAGTAGTAGTAGTAGTAGTAGTAGTAGTAGTAGTAGTAGTAGTAGTAGTAGTAAGATTATAAGTCCATCTGGCCTTTCCTGAGAGTGTTGAGTATCGACCACATTCTCTGGTGATTGCCTGCAGCACATTCCCTCCAAGCCGTGATGATCTACCCGTTCGTCTGCACTATACTCACGATTCCAAATAGTATTCCACATGGTAGAGGGGGGGGGGGGGCAGACCTAGCCAATCTGTCCGCCTGCTCGTTTTGCACCAGGTGATGGTGGTTGGGGGGGGGGGAGTGAAACAGATTGTTTCTATTTTAGATTGTTGAATGGAAGCCTGCCTGTTCTTTATCTCTGAGATGAATCTTCCATCTGATGTTATCCTTGTGCCAAAGTATCTGAATTTCTGAACTTATCCTAAATTAGCATCCCTTATTTCAGTTGTACATTTAGGTCAATCTGTTTCTTTGATATCACCATGATTTCTGTCTTTCTATTATTCAAGCTAAGGCCCACGTTTGACAACATGCAGTTATGAATCATGGACCATTTCACAAATACTAAAGTGCAACATCGAGGCTTGTGAACATGAATCTGAGAAGGCTAACCTTGTCAACAAATGCCTGCAGAAGTCGGATGTGTGGCTAGACAGGCGCAAGCATCACAGGTCTGCTGTAAATAGGCACAACGTAATTATGTCCAAAACAAAACAGATCCGACAATCGAAAAAGAAGAATGGAGGAAGAAGAGTGGGAGGTAGAGGAAGAACAGTACCATCGATATGATATTCTCATTGAGACAAATGCACGAAAAATGCCGTGAAAAGAATCAACCACTGATTATTGCCTTCATCGACCTCACAAAGGCATTTGATTTGGTCAGTCGTGAGGGTCTGTTCAAGGCACTAAAGAAGATTGGCTGCCCACCAACTCTTCTGTCCATTGTGGAATCGTTCCACACAGGCATGAAGGGTATAATCAAGTTTGATGGTGCAACTTCTGAAGAGTTTGAAATCAAGAGTGGAGTTAAGCAAGGTTGTGTACTAGCTCGCACACTCTTTGGAATATACTTTTCACTTCCACTGAAATATGCCTTTCGTGATCAGGATGGTGGTATATACATTCACTCACGCTCAGATGGCGGCATCTACAATGCTCAGAGATTGAAAGCCAAGACCAAAATTAGGAAGGTACTGATCAGAGAGTTGCTTTTTGCAGATGATGCTGCAATTACGACCCACTCTGAGGAAGAATTGCAATGTCTCCAATGCTTGTTCTGAATTTGGTTTAACAATTAGCAAAAATAAGACACATATTATATCACAAGGTTCACATGGGGTACCATCAATCCTTATTGATGACGCCGAACTAGAGATGGCAGACCATTTTACAAATCTAGGATCAGTGGTAAATAGCAAATTATCCCTAGATCAGGAAATCAACATCCGGATTGGTAAGGTAGCAACAACAGTGAACAGGTTAAGAAAAAGAGTCTGGGAGAACAGGAAGCTCACTGCCAAAACAAAAGTCTTTGTCTATCAAGCCTGTGTCCTTAGTACTCTTCTTTATGGCAGTGAAACCTGGACAACTTACTCACACCAAGAGAAACGTTTAAATAGCTTTCATATGCGGTGTCTGCGAGGAATTCTTGGTATTAAGTGGCAAGACAAAATCACAAATACTGAAGTATTGGAAAGATCAGGTTGTGTGACGGTTTATTCCATGCTCAGTCTTCGTAGACTTAGATGGATCGGGCATCTTAGGAGGATGGATGGTGGCAGAATTCCAAAGGACATCTTTTTTGGTGAATTCAGATGGGTAAGAGATCTCAGGGTCGACCTCTACTACGATACAAAGATGTGTGTAAGCGGGACATGATTGATACAGGCATTGATAATGCACATTGGGAGCATGTCGCCGCTGAACGTGTTGCATGGAGGGCAAACATCAGAAATGGAATAAAGACAAAAGAGAAAATTATTGCAGATAAGTCGCACACCGAGCTGTAACAGAGTACCATCTCTGTTATGTTAAGAATTTAGAATGCACAGAATGCGCAGAATGGGGAAAGATATATTGAATTCGTGAGCACGATTGAGCTTCGGAAACTAAGGGAGCTCACGCGTTCAACGGGGACTTGGAGATGGGTGGTCCATACGGGCAGACATGTTAGTACCATCTCATGTTGACATTGTGTAACTGCAACGAGGATTTCTTAATAAACTAGTTTTCTTCAAGATCGCTGCCTTGAGTGTTTACTATAGTCACGGCCATCATCCCA
The DNA here is from genome assembly GCA_014155875.1 of Cepaea nemoralis. Taxonomy (NCBI): domain Eukaryota; kingdom Metazoa; phylum Mollusca; class Gastropoda; order Stylommatophora; family Helicidae; genus Cepaea; species Cepaea nemoralis. Next base: position 565,243 of record JACEFZ010005665.1, read on the forward strand.
TCCTGCACTGTTATACGAGCGTGTGAGATGTAAGATGGTGCATGATGGTGGAAATGACCACGTTGCCATGAGATGGTTACGATAAACAGAGCAATTGTGTAAAACGATGTCATTAAGACACGAGTTGAGAAATCAAGCTAACACCGGGCACGAGTGGGAGGAGTTAATGGTCACATGACTGCGCCCAGAGCAAAGACAGGAAAACGTGTGATCGTTAGACGGAGCTGAGGCGTGAAAGGGACAGGTTGGTGTGGAGAAGTTTGAGAGCGTATTTGCAATGTATGAAGCTATCTGAGACGCAGTCGACAGTTAAAGAATGTTCCTGTTGTAGAAGGCTGTGATTGAAAAGCAACACCCTGAAGCTAACGCCTGACGATGGTCCAGTAAACGCCGACCAGTGGTGGCAAGATAGCTGACACAGTTTTGTGAACACCTAGACAAGAATGGCGTGGAGAGGCATGCCGTGACAAAGACTTGTTGGTCACAAGTGGTGCGTGAGTATATAGAAGTGTTAATTAATAACGTTTACAAGTACATTATACAATCTATAATATGCATCAACGAAAGTTCCCACAGACGATTAGATGTACTATGCATTATATATTGATAGTCAGTGTGTGTTGGTCATATGCAGAACGCTGAACGGCAGGAAGCCGGCGGTGTATTACAACCACTATGATAACTGGTCTATAATAAACGTGGATGTATTATCTAAGGACGCATGGGACTTGTTAAGTTGTGTGCATAATAGATTTGTGATTCGTACAGTGTTTAGACGAGCCTGTAGAGATACTTCACGCTAGACCAATTCCAAGATGTCGGACATTGCCAGTGATTCCGGCACTTGGCACGTGGGAGCTACGCCCGTTTGATTGAACCCAAATACGAACAATGAAGAATGTTTCATCAGTTACATTAGTGAACAGTGATAACAGTGAAAAGTGCTATAGAAACGAATAGTTACAGTAATCTGCGTTTCATGAAATAAAGAAATAATCAACACCAAGAATGAACGACAAAGACCGACATTGTCCAAGGTCAATAAGCAAACATGGCCACCAACTACGACAAATAAGCCCACGTCTCAGCCCAACATCACGTCATGTGAATTGTGTAATGTAATAAGTCAATGTGCAGTTCCACAGGACACACCAATGAACTTTAAGTCAACATTCTGTATAGTGATTCAAGGAAAAAGATTATGGCACTCAGCCACACAAACCAGCAATACAGAGCCGTATTCATGTGCTTCACGCTCTATAGTGCTCTAATGAACTAATTGATGTGTCAGATTCAAGAATCTTTTTCAGATGCAATTTTCAAGATACAGCAGTAGTGTAACAGGGACCCTCTACACACCCTTTTTTGAGGAGCATCATTTTCAAGACCCAACTTCTACTAAGTCCGAATAAAACCAGAGTGCGGTCAAGCTGATCCATATCAACTTCTGAATTATTCCGAAGTGGAGCCAAGCATCTGGATCAAGCCATCAAGGACACCGGAGCTGAATATATACAGATTAAGTTGTTTCCACTTGATTTGTGTATGTGTCCTGCTTAGTAGTCCAGAGTCAACAGGCACCCTTTCATCACTATGTTTACTCACCCTCATCATTAACGGGAAGCTGGAGGGCTACTTTTGTGGTATTTCATCACCACCCAAAAGTACGTTCCGTTCGGTTGACATTCGTAATTGACTTGTTGATTTAAGTAAATTTACGACTGCTAGTGTGAACTTTGCCTTGTTTTGTAACTTAGTCCATTATTTGTTGTTCTTTAACGTCATTAATGTCTCTATTATTTAAGATTGTTTTGTCCACAGGTGTTATGTCATTTAGCTAAAACTTCTGATAGGTGTTATTGTTGTCCAGTATTGTTATCATTATTGTTGAACAGCATTGCTACAGCAAGTTCATCACAGTCGGCTTCGCCAGAACAAAACCAGCAGCGACACTGACTAAAATATATTTTGCTGTTGAGATTCTCTACCATTGTCAACACAGATACTAGTATCCGAACACACTGATACAGATGGTATCTACATTGGTTCCAGCTACAGATTATTGACACATATATAGTAGACAGGTACACAACCACAACTTCTTTACATTAGCAGATTTTGTAGCACTTGGTGAAAAATGTGGTTTCACAGGCCCAGAACTTATGGCATGGGCAAAGGAAGAACTCTGTCTTTGAAGCACAACAAAGAGAAGAAAGAGCAGCAGCCAGAGAGGTCAGAAAAGCACAAGATAAATCAGCCAGAGATGCCAGAGAAGCACAAGAGAAAGCAGCAAAAGAACTTAAAGAACTTGAGCTACAAAAATTAGCAGCACAAGAGGCAGCAGCCAGAGAAGCTAGAGAAGCACAAGAAAAACAAAGAGATAAAGACCTAGCCTTAGAAAGAGAAAGATTAGATCTCGAAGCATAAAGACTACAGTTTGAAAAAGACAAACTGGCAGCCGATCAAATTATAAAGGATAAAGATATTGAGGGGAACATAAAAGTAAAGATGTTAGAAATGGAAAAGGAAGCTGAAATTGCACAGACTAAATTAGCAATCAAAACCCTGGACCCCATCAAGAGATATCAAGGAATCATTAGAAACTTCAAGCAAGGTGACTCGGTATCAGCATGGGTGACTAATTTTGAAGTCCTCATGAATCCCTTTGAGGTTCCAAATGAAGAGTGGGCGATCTTATTTCATAAGCACCTTGCACTGAAGCCTCTCAAAGTCGTGGAGATGATACGTCGAACAGACTACCAGTACATTAAAGAGCGAATCCTAGCATATTTTCCTTAGATCAAGATGGACTTCGCACAGCTTACAAGGCTTTAACACCGAAGCCAAACCAAACCTTCCTAGACTTTACAGCTGAAACCACATCACTATTTGACAAATGGTTGAAATCAGCAGGAGTAGGTACTGACTTTAATAAATTAAGAGATCTAATGCTTAGAGACAAATTATTCTCAGCAGTGCCTGATAACATGGCAACGTTCATGATAGAACATAAATGCGCTTCCGTATCCGAGATGGAGTCCATAGGAGAAGCGTACTACAACGCACATAAAGAAATTTTTGCAGAAGGGGCCCAACCTGAACTAATAATAGGGGCGGCAGACAGATTGTCAAATCAAAATAGTAGCAATCCATCTAATAGATACCACCAATACAATGACCAAAACAGAGGTAGTAGACCATACCAATATAAACCAATCCAGCAAAGGTAATACAACACACCAAAGAGAGGTATGATGATAGATTGCAATTACTGCAGACAACAACACGGTTCGCTTGAGATGTGTGACAGTAATCCAAGTTATGACTCATACATAAAAAAAAATATCTTACGCATTGTCATCATCTTGCTCTTATCTAGGTAACTGAACATGGGTTCATACAGGCAACAATAAATCTGTTCGCTATGAGATCGAATATTTATTGTATTGAATATACAGTTGGCGCAGTGGGTTAACAGCCCGCGCTATATTATCTTACATATCACAGATAGTTAAACATCAAACACATAGTTGTCATACAACAATCTAGCACACTATCTAGCCTATGTATATATATATCTATGAATATCTATTGAGTCCCTCTCAGGCAGGCCTTGTTGCCTCTCTCAAGTCCGTCTGTCCTCTGCCGGTCTCCTCGTGTCCTCATTCGACACGGGCGGTAACTCTGTCCGAGTTCCTCGTGGACCCCGCATTAGGCGGGCCACATCAGTGTCCACGAAGCCATGGACTCGGTGACCAGCTCTTTCGAGAAGGCTCTCGATTACTCGGGTCCTGAGCGACTCTCTTCTGTCCCTTGGGCTGGAGTTGCAGCCCTCTAATAATCTATCTGACGGTGAGGCGGTGACAGGATCCCCCCTCCCCCCTGATATGATTTGTTCTTGGGTAATTAGATCTGTTCTAATTCTGTCACCGAATCACATAAAGTTGGTGTTTGTAGTTTGGTGGATAGTAACTTGGTAACCTACCTACTAGCACTAAAACTCATGTATTCTACCATACAACACTTCTCTGATTTGGTGAAGAGATCACTCTGTCTCCTGTGTCCTTAACAATGCTTATCAGACCGAAGTTACGTGACGTTTTAGTAGTTGTATTTACAACCCGTCCTTCTCATAGTACCCAAACTGGTACCCAGACAATTAACCTCTGTATTAAAGAGAGTTAACAAGACCGAAGTCCTGGCAATTAAGTACACTTTCAAATCCTGATCTGTGTGTGCATTTCAATACACTTTTACTTCGTATGTTATATAATGCTAAATATGTAGTTACCTTGTTATTTTATCCCCCTCAGACTACATGTGTCCCTGTTGGCTTGTTAGTGTGTTGGCTAATAAGTTGCTGTTTCTAATAAAGTGACTGTATTTTAAATTGATAGTGTTGAGTTTTAAGGTTTGTGTATGTGTGTGCTGAATGTGTGGCGTATTTCCAAGCGTCACGAGTTGGGATAACCTCAATCATGAAATATTCCACTGTGTGAAATACATGATCAGGCATTCCAAGTAGTGGTGCTTAGATGTATCCTAACTGCTAAACTAAGTATATTATCCTAAATACTAAATTAAACTCACTATTAAACTAAGTTATGCACATGTATTCACAAATTAGACAAGTCATGCAATTTTACATGGAAGACGCAGACAAATTACAATAAATACGTTTTGCGTACAATTTGTCCGCCAAGTGTATCGTTCTCTCATTTAATCCTTTCACGCAGTCATTCACTCGCCTTTCATTCAAAATAGTATTTGGTTAAAATATATACTTAAAGTTGAGGTAAGCGTTATTGCCCTTAGAAAAAATGGGCTAGGCGATATTTGCCCTTTAAGAAAATACGTACTTTTTGTACGATGGATGAAAAATAGGTTATAATTTAACTAGAGACAATTGTATAGGACGGTTCTTTAGCCTATGAATGGCACCGCCTGTAATATTAAAGTAGAATATGTACAAATTACAGGTTAACACAATTTATATACATCATTAATGGAAATATAATACATTTTTAATACTAAAGTAATTAATTAATTAAATAACTCCAACGATGATGTGCGCGTTGTCGTCCTGTCGTTAGCGTGTTATGCCATGAATGTTAAAGTTAGTATGGCTGTCTCTTGAGTGTTGTAGTCGATGTCGTTCTGTTTCGGCTGTTTGCAAAGTTTCGTAGCAACAGCAAGTATGGATTGCTCTCAATGTCCCGTATGAAATATTACAGTGTTCAGAGTCAGTTCACTGGTTGATATTATTGGTTGAAACAAACACAGTTACTGTTTCTTGCTGGAATCGTTGTCGAGCTTAGGCACTTGATGGTATAGTTCTTAAAGTATAGCTCTTAACGTATGTTCATGGGTGTCGTAATTAACCTAATCACTGAGAGTACTCTAGCGGGTGTAGAGTTACACTGTAAGATGCAACAGTCTAAAAGTATCACAGTTTATAGTGTGGCGAATGGTCGATGTGGTAAGAGTCATTCTACTGGCGCATTCGCTTGCCGTGATAATAGGTCAGTCACAATGTTATCTGTGCCTCTGATATGGCGGATTTCGAAGTCGAAATCTTGAAGTAGAAGACACCATCTTTGTAACCGGTGGTTTTTGGGCGACCCTATGGTTAAGGACTAATAATGGCGAACTGTCTGTGAGGACCACAAAATGACTACCCAAGAGGAACTTAGATAACCTCAATATACAAAACAAAAGGCTTAAACACTCCAATTCGACTGTGGCATAACGAGTCTCCGCCTTCTTTAGTTTGCGGCTCACGTAGAGAATCGGGTGCCTTACTCCATCCACTTCCTGCATTAAACATCCTCCTATTGCGATAGCGCTCGCATCTGTGGTCAAAATAAAGGGTAAATTTATGTTGGGTAATCGTAAAACTGGTGGATTAGAAAAAATATGTTTCAATCTACACATTGCATCCTCTAAGCTGGTACTTTTACAAATTTTTGATGGATGATCTTTAGTTAACATATCAGAAAAGACTGAGGTGAGTTCTGCCCAATGTGGAATGAATTTGGAATAATAGTTAATCAGACCAAGTAAACTTCTAATCTGTTTCTTTGTGGTAGGAACTTCTAGATTAAGGATCTTGGAAACAATTTTATCATCAGTCAACAATTTTCCTTCAGAAATTCTATGACCAAGGAAGTCTATTTGTGTATAGCCTATTTCAACCTTGGAAGGTTTGATAGTAAGTCCGAAAAGAGAGATTTGGTTGAAGACTTGTTTCAGGGTGAGTAAGTGAGAAGTCATATCAGAAGAATGGACGCATATATCATCAATATAGGATACTACATCATTAATTCCGTGTAATAACAATCTTGTTAGTCTAACAAATGTGGCCGGTGCGTTTTTCAGGCCAAAAGGAAGATATAGCCATTCGTACAAACCGAGAGGTGTTGCGAATGCTGTTATATGTCTACAAGAAGGGTGTAGTGGAACTTGCCAATATCCTTTCGCTAAATCGGTCTTGGAAAATAAGGATGATTGAGCCATATTTAAAATAAGATCTTCACAACTGTTCATTGGCTCTGCATCCGTTGTTGTTCTTGTATTTAATACTCTATAGTCGATGCACAAGCGGATTGTCTGGTCCTTCTTTTTCACCAGGACAATCGGTGAAGAATATTGAGACATCGATTTCTGAATAATGCCATTCTTCTCTAAATCTAAAATTTCTTTATCTAAATTAGATCTGTAATGTAGAGGAATAGAATATGGTCTACATTTGACCGGTCTCAGATCTGTCAGCACAATTGAATGTGTTATTCTATCAGTGCGTCCAGGTTTGTTGGAAAAGATAGTCTTATAGTTGTCAAGGAGCGTCAAAATGTCTTGTCGCTGTTGTTGTGTCAAAGTGTCAGAGATATGTATGTCATTTATACTCCCGTCGTCAGTCATGATTGGTACAGGGATTTCAGTATTGTCCATGTCTGTCTGATTTATCACAGATGCTACTGTTTGTAAATTGTCTTCAATGTCATTGTCGTCGTCGTCGAGATCAATCGTCAATAAGTCGTCAAATTTGTCGTTGTTGTCGATATCACAGATTGTCGGTAATGTCCATATGTTTTCGTCGTTTTCGTCGTCGTAAGCTTGTGTCGTTAACGATGCTTCGTTTGTCGAAGTGTCATTTGGTTGGGATATTGTCGTATCGTCTCCGTCACCAGTTCGTTGCGTCTGTTCATTTATCTCATTGTCCTGTCTAGCATAGTATGGTTTCAACATATTTACATGGAATATTTTCACCTTTCCATTTACAGAGAATGTTGTAGGGTTATTCCCCTTGACCAGTATATGACATATATCACAAGATGTACAAAATGTTTTAATGTCTTGGTCGAACTTTGGCCAATAAAACTGGGTTAGGACAATTGCCTTGGTCAATTCGTATCCCATATGACCTCCAAAAGGGGAGTCATGGGCTATTTTTAGCACTTTGTTTCGATGTGCTTGTGGTAACATTATTTGCTGTATCGTGGTCTGCTTTGTTGTGTAAAATCTAGTTAAGATGTTGTTCTGTAGCCTAAATGTCCACGATGCGTTTTTAGTGACTTTTGGTTTAAGTCCTACTAATTTAAAGTATGGTGCAAGTGTTGTATCTGCTTTCTGTTCATTTACAAAATTGATGTTCGTTGAGTTTGGCGCTACTATTTCTAATGATTCCTGCAGTTGGTCAGTGTTGGTTTTATGGGTTGTCTGTCGTGTTATTGCGTTTGTGTGTTGTGTGTTTTGTTGCACATTTACAGGTTTGGTACTTGGTAGATCGGTAGCATCCTCAATTCGAGGTTTTAATTCGGTCGTATCGCTCATAGATTTGACCGCCCCTGCATTGTACACCTTGGTGAATTGTTTCTGAATTACCTCAGTGGTTTTCTCCCTTGGTATTTTGGCAGATTGAGACAAGCATGAATGGTGTTTCTCTTTAGCGTCGCTGTTTGTGTGGTGGATACCGTGTTTCTGTTCCCACTCTTTGATTTCTTTTTCAGAGCATGTATGTATTTTGGGTAAATTACCAAGTATAATATCAGCGACTGGATTTTCAAGGACAGCACACAATACTTGTCCTGATATGAACGGTGTTTGAATTTCGACCAGAGCAAGGGGGTATTTCTCTATCGTACCTGAGAATGTGCGACACGTCACATGTTTGTCTGTGTAGTCTTTAGTGTCTATTAATGTTTTCTTAACCCCACAGAGCGTTGCGCCGGAATCACGAATTAATGTGCACTTTTTGTTGTTAACAAACCCTGTAAAAAAAATTAGTTTGCCTGTAGATGACAAAGCAGCGTTTGCTGTTTCATTTGCAATAGGGATCGTGTGGCCACATAATAATGTTGTGTCAAGTTGGAACTTCGTACAGGTGTTGCAATTACTGTCTGTAATGGTGTTAACAATGTGTACCGCATTCCCAAGCTCGCTTTCATTGTCGTGTTGATTATCACATTCCTTGAGTGATTCAAGCTCTTTGTCAGACGACGTCTCTACTAGTGCAGCATTGGCCTGTTTCAATAACTTTCGGCCCTCACAATTGCGACTATAATGGCCCCAGCTATTGCAAAAATAACATTTGACCGCTTTATGGTAAGCACTGTGCTTAGCCTTCTGCTTCTCCACCATCATTTTGAGGTGGTGAGGATAGTTAGGTGCTTTGTCGCACATCCCGTCAATGTTGTGATTATAACTGCAATATTGGCATTTCACTACTTTAGCGACACTGGAGCGCGGTTTAAATTTACTCTCTGTTTGTTTGGAGTATTTGGTGTTCATTACTGCAGCTGCTGTATCGTTGTGACTTATGTTCAGCTGAAAAATGTCCCTATTTGCTGTGAAAAATGCATTCCCCTTTGCCTCGATTTCCTGAATACTCTTACAGTCCATTTGTTTTAAGAACTTGGCAAAAGGTGTGGGGATGGTGCTAACTATTTTGTCTATAATAATAAGCTCTTTAAGATTGTCATGGCTATTGTTGGTTTTAGCCGAGTTAATCCATTTTGTGCATATGTCTTGGACTGTACTGACATAATCTATAAAGGTTTGGTTTGGTTGTGGAGATAATTTGGCAAATTGTTGTTGGTAACCTGCAGTGTCTAAAGAAAAATGTTGGAGAATGCGTTGTTTTAAGTAGTCATAGTCTTTTCGCATTTCCTGTGGTACTGTTTCTATTACTTTTAGTGGTTCAAGCGCTAAGTTTCTCATTAGAATAAAAGCCCAATCTGATTTTATGACCTTATGATAGGCCATGAGACACTCAAAATTTTCTAAATAGGCGCTGATGGAATCTCCTGAACAGAACGCCTTCACGAGTCCTTTGTACTTGTTATATTTTTGTTCTTCCTCTTTGCTTCTTAGCTTATTCACCGATATTTCTGTGTTGGACTCAATCTCCATCTGTTTAAGTTTTATCTGTGTCTCGGCATTCAATTGGGCCTGCTTGGCTGCGGCCTCAAGCTCCATCTGTTTCTCCTGAGCCTGCAATTGTATTTTCTTCTCTTCAATTTGCAATTGCATTTTTTTCTCTTCTGCATCACTTAGTCTTTCTTTTCTTCTGCGTCCATTTGCATTTGCAATTTCTTTTCTTCTGCTTGCATTTGCATTCTCTTTTCTTCGGCCTCCATTTGCAATTTCTTTTCTTCTGCTTGCATTTGCATTCTCTTTTCTTCGGCCTCCATTTGCAATTTCTTTTCCTCTCGTTCTATCGCTCTCTCTTCACGGGCAATATTTTCTGCGTGCGTTTTCTGTGCCCATTCTGATAGTTTCTCTTCTTTATAACCTAACTTTATTCCTTGCTCAATGCATTTATCTAAGCTAGACATTTTGTGTTTTATTTGTTTGCAATGTTTATCAAATTAAATCCCTTAGAAAAAATGCGAGAGGTCCCGGGTTCAAATCCCGGACGAGCCCCCAAAAAGCCTGTCATCATCTTGCTCTTATCTAGGTAACTGAACATGGGTTCATACAGGCAACAATAAATCTGTTCGCTATGAGATCGAATATTTATTGTATTGAATATACAGTTGGCGCAGTGGGTTAACAGCCCGCGCTATATTATCTTACATATCACAATAGTTAAACATCAAACACATAGTTGTCATACAACAATCTAGCACACTATCTAGCCTATGTATATATATCTATGAATATCTATTGAGTCCCTCTCAGGCAGGCCTTGTTGCCTCTCTCAAGTCCGTCCGTCCTCTGCCGGTCTCCTCGTGTCCTCATTCGACACGGGCGGTAACTCTGTCCGAGTTCCTCGTGGACCCCGCATTAGGCGGGCCACATCAGTGTCCACGAAGTCATGGACTCGGTGACCAGCTCTTTCGAGAAGGCTCTCGATTACTTGGGTCCTGAGCGACTCTCTTCTGTCCCTTGGGCTGGAGTTGCAGCCCTCTAATAATCTATCTGACGGTGAGGCGGTGACACGCATGAAGAAAATCCAAATTATCCAGGAGTCACCTTTGATCGTCGCCTGACATGGAAGTCACAGGTTGAGAAAAATCGAACAAGAGTAAGGCAGAGAATGGCAATCATGAAAACGCTTGCTGGTACAATGTGGGGAGCAGATGAGAAAGTTCTCAAGAAGCTGTATACAGGACGGGTGAGGTCATTACTGGAAAATGGTATCGCAGCTTGGGCAACAGCAGCTAAGTCAAACTTAAACAAAATAAGTAGAGTCCAAAATCAAGGAATGCGGATCATAACTGGAAGCCTGAAGACAGCGCCTATTAACGAACTAGAACTACAACCAATGCAGGATAGAAGAGATAGCAGAGCCCAGCAACAAGAAGAAAAATTTAGAAGATTACAGACTGCCCTATGTATAACAGGTTTCATGGTTTTGGAAAGGGAAGAGTGAAGCGTAGCAACTTTGGAGAAACTGCAAAACGAAAGATTAGAGCAGATCTTATACTTAACATATCAACAGTCACACCATTTACAATGCACACACTTTCCCAGCTTGGAGAAGCAGCAACTGCCTGTGATGATAGAAAACATTCCTGGTATTGAGAAAAAGAACACTCAGAATGAAACAGAATGAAGAAAAGTCGCTCTAAACTATATAAAAGAACATTATCCAAGTAGCAATTGGACCCATGCATATACAGATGGATCAGCCAAAAATTCAATAGAAAATGGAGGGGGACTAATTCTCCTAAATTAAAAAAAAAATGGAGTGGAAAAAAAACAATCATTGGCAAATGGAAAATTTTCAAGTAACTTCAAGGAAGAGTAGACGCCCTGAAAACTGCAGCAGAAATGCTCTTGATGGAGGAAAATATAGAGAAGCAAATAGCTAACTTCACAGATGAAAAGTCGGCTGTCTCAATACAGAAGAACAAAAACAGCACATAACTAGCAGACCCAAGAGCAGCACTCCGTGGTCTATGCCAGAAATCCAAAAAAGTTGTAATACAATGGATCCCATCAAATTGCAGTATACCTGGAAATGAAGAGGCTGACAGATTAGCAAAAGAGGGCGGACGACTACCTCAGCCTTCCATAGACATAACCTATAATGAGGTAAAGAAGTTTATAAAAACACTTATAGAACAAAATGGGGGATCAGAGCATCCAGGCTACCAGAAAGATGATGCATATTACAAACTCAAACGAAGAGAACAAGTAGCAATCTTCAGACTCCGCACAGGACATAACAGGCCGAAATACCACTTGTTCAATAAACTAAAGATAGGAGATACCCATGAATGTAAATGTGGAACTGGTAAAATGACAGCTAAACATTTGCTGCTGGAGTGCCCGATATATGCAGAACAGAGAAAGATATATTGGCCCACACTTGTTTCATTTGAGGACACGCTCTATCGAGATATCAACAAGCTCAAGTTGACCGCAGCTTACTTTAACTACATTCAGGTTGACATCTAAAGGTGCACGAAGAAGTACTTAGACTGCCACACTTCATACCACAGGTATATCGGTAGCAGACGCGTCCCAGAGGCATGAAATAGAATATTGCTTGGCTAGCAAATCCATTACGTGGAAAGTCCGAATCAAAAGCTCATTGTGTGGGCGTCATCAAAGGTGGAATAAGCGTCCCAGTGGCTTAAAATGGAATAGTGCTTGGTCAGCAAATCCATTACGTGGAAAGTCAGAATCGAAAGCTCACTATGTGGATGTCATCTGCAGACTGCATTCTTCTGGTTTCTGGAGGAACAGCCTGTGGTGAACGGAAGGCCTAATATACGGAAGTGAGGCTAGGCAGCCATGTGAACGACGTGACGATTCCTTGGGTGAGCCCACTACCAGAACGCTATGTGTGGGCTCTGAAATTATGGAAGTCTCCTTGGATGGCGGGGAATGCCCATGGTCTGCCTCTGCCGTCCCTTGAGGGTGACCGTTATGTCTTCGGCTGTTCTAAATGGGATATCTGGGATGGGGGATTACACCACAACACTGAGAGTCAAACGTCTTACGAAACCCCCAGGAAGGTAAACCCGGTCAACAAATGCCCGCAGAAGTCGGATGTGTCGGCCTAACGGCGCAAGAACACAGCTCTTCTGTAAACAGGCACAACGCAATCACGTCCGGAAAAAAATATCTACGGATAAACGCAGAAGAAGAAAAAGAAGTTTGGGAAATTCAAACAATTATCTTCCGTAATATATCTTCCACCTGCTGTTATTAAAGTACTAAAGCACTTATATGCATTGACCATTTCAGATTAGTTCCATTCACTTTGATACTACATTTGAACATACTGGTATTGATATTAATTATATCTGTTGTACAAATATTTCCCTGCTTTTATTCCTTTAAGGGATCCCGCTGTTATTCGTTCCTTGTTATTTTCTTTCCCTTTTCCGAGGACTTTTATATATGACTAGCAGACCCGGCCCGGCTTCGCCCAGGTCCTGGCGGGCATCTATCTATCTATCTATCTATCTATCTATCTATCTATCTATCTATCTATCTATCTATCTATCTATCTATCTATCTATCTATCTATCTATCTATCTATCTATCTATCTATCTATCTGTCTGTCTGTCTGTCTGTCTGTCTGTCTGTCTGTCTGTCTGTCTGTCTGTTTGTCTGTCTGTCTGTCTGTCTGTCTGACTGTCTGACCCGGCCCGGCTTCGCCCAGCTCCTGGTGGGGAGCATCTCATTTAATTCATATAAGTGGCCATATAAGCTCCCGTTCCCGACTATCTGTCTGTCTATTTGTCTGTCTGTCTATCTGTCTATCTAAGGTAACCTTACCAAGATATCACGAACAGCAAATAAATGGTGGGCTGTGGGTTGACTGCAAACGATATGCAACTAACTTTCTCTCACAAAAAATTACTTATTTTTTTGTAACGAACGAAAATCTTTCGCAAGCCCGTCATACATTCTGCCCTTATTCTCTATTTCCTCTCATATATTCTTTCATTCAACATCTCTTTTGAAGCAATTCTTTGACAACAAAAGAACAATAAGCATTAAAATGCATGAAAAGTAACTCGTTGAGGAAAAGTTTAACATGGTCATCATAAATATCCATACGCGCCATACATCTGAAAATGTTAAACAAAAAAAGATTAATGTGCTGTTGAAGCAAAATAAAAAGATGAGTTAGAAAATTTTCACTATTTAAATAGATGCATTATGTTTATGACAACTATGAAAATGCCTTAAAGATTATATCATTATTTATTATAACTCATATGCCTGTAAATAACTATAGACAAAGGGTTTATAAATCTTTGAAAACAATGCTACAATCTATATATAAAATAATAGAAATATTATTAAACGTTATGCCCCTTGAAATAACTTTTCTTATGTTAAGTCCCCTTGCTATATAGAAATGATAATGTAAATTTACATATTAAATTTAGTATGTAAATAGCTGAAACAAACAAAAAAACTATGACAGTTGGTTGCACTGGAATGAAAAGAAAACATGTAGAAAATTTTATCTCAATCGGATGGACCATTCGCGAACGCATAAAGAATGGACATACATACATACATACATACATACATACATACATACATACATGCATGCATGCATACATACATACATACATACATACATACATACATACATACATACATACATACATACATACATACATACATACATACATACATACATACATACATACATACATACATACATACATACATACATACATACATACATACATACATACATACATACATACATACATACATACACCTGCCTGCCTGCCTGCCTGCCTGCCTGCCTGCCTGCCTGCCTGCCTGCCTGCCTGCCTGCCTGCCTGCCTGCCTGCCTGCCTACACACACACACACACACACACACACACACACACACACACACACACATACATACATACATACATACATACATTGTGTTTTATAGATATAGATTTGTTCCACACACTTTTAACTTGCAGTCAGCAGTCTTTCGTGGTGATATCGTCTATTTATCTGTTACAAGACCTGGTATTTATTAGAGACTGCCCAGAAAATACTCATTAATGTTTGAGACATCTCACATTGTATTGCTTTCACTGTTTATAAGAGGTTACGCGAGTCTTGAGTTTCAACCTAAATCGAATTCTTAAGGAAAAGACACAGATATTGAGAATAAATCAAGCAAATAATAACCTTATCTCTCTTGATGAAATATCACTTCAAGAGTCGGAATCACACACTTAGATGTCAATGTAGACAAAAAGAGTAGAACAGATACATCGATCAGGATAAATTTACAGAAGGCTTGAAGAACTTTTATAGCACTTAGAACTGTATGGAAGTCAAAAGAAATTAAAATTAGCACCACACTTACAATTTTCTCCTGCCGTCTTATATTTACCCCCACCCAAGGAATATGTCTTTGATAGGTCCAAAAGAAACTTAAATCATCGAAAGCGGCGACATTTCTTGGATGTTTTGCTGAAAAACTAGTGATTTCTCGCTAACAAACTTGTTTTTACAGTAAGGAACGCCCCGCCAATTCAGATGACGACACAAGGCGTATCCGTATTCGTATGGGAGTGGGTGCAATAAAAGAAGTAGCTTAAAAGTCGACAGGGTCGGCTGCATTGCACCGGGTTTTTATCCCATATGGCTCCGTTTCTTTCCGCAGCGCGGAAAGCGTCGC
This sequence comes from Cepaea nemoralis, assembly GCA_014155875.1. Taxonomy (NCBI): domain Eukaryota; kingdom Metazoa; phylum Mollusca; class Gastropoda; order Stylommatophora; family Helicidae; genus Cepaea; species Cepaea nemoralis. The sequence goes on from JACEFZ010005665.1 coordinate 580,357, forward strand.
ACACAGCATTAAGTCCGTAGCTCCAGTGACGACCCTCGGGAGTCTCCGAAAAAATGAACTCGTGAAATGAAGGACACGGCCCGGAATCGAAGGGCTCAGCGCCCGAGTCAGACGGCTTGACCACTTCACCACGGAGAATCCCGAGAGGGGTGCAATGTGTAATATTAGTGTGGACAGAGAATTTACAGAGGCATGGGGTAAATAATTTGTAAATTGACAGGAAAGTAGAAGAAATATATTTCTTACCTTATTTTTCATTTCCTTCTTGTTTCTTCAGCTGCTGGTTAATAATGTGTACACAAGTATTCATGTTAGCTTTCTTTTATTGAGTTCGTGAAAGCTTCCAAATAGCTGTGCGTTAAAGTGCGCATGGAGTGACTAGAAATGATACCGCAATTTAGTCACCATGTTTCCATTTTTAAGGATCTGTTCAGCTGTCTGTGTAGTTTGTTCACACGTACACATGGGTGACAGACCCGCTTTGAGTCTTCGTGAATGATTGTCTACTCTGCTGTTTACCTTTCAGAGACGGAACATGATTACCAGTTTTGCACTTTGAAAATAGTTGTCAGTGTCTCTGTAGTGGGCTTTCTTCTTAACGACCAAGATGTTGGTCCTCTTTTCATTGAAGTTTATAGATTGATTTGTATGCACGTGTGTTGTCCCCTAATTTGACAACGTGTTTGCTCTCACGTTTCTTGTTATGCCACAATATGTCAGTTTCCACTGCAATATTACACTTCTGTTGGTATTCAATGCATTGTGTGTGTGTGTGTGTGTGTGTGTGTGTGTGTGTGTGTGTGTGTGTGTGTGTGTGTGTGTGTGTGTGTTATTTTCAATACAGTTGTTTGTCACCGCTGAGGGCTTGCGGAATTGAAAATTCATCACTGTGGAATACAAACTTTTGCCATGGACATTATGCTGATGCTGTAATGTTTAGGGCCTGCAATTCTTCTGAATATTTGTAGCAAAATATCCCAGTTGGTGTGCACGTGGATTAAGGTCTGCGATCTGCTCAGACCTTAATCTGTGTCGGACGATTCCAGTAGGTTGATGACTGCTCTCGGTTGCATAAAATTCAATCCATCCTTTCTCCAATAACCCTCTTCCTCTTTCAACACATGGTCCTCACTTTTTTCCAGTAACTTTTATCAATATTTAATAGCGTGGACTGGATTAGTATCTTTACGTAAGACAATTTGAATAGAGTATTGTCAGCTGCCACCTGTCCTTTAATTTTAACCCACACAAGTTCTATAGGGTTAAAATGAGAATGGTACGGCGGAAGTCTCAAGCACCCATGACGATGCTCTTCTATCAACTTGTTGATTTGATATTTCTTGCTTTTTGGCATCTGATTTACAAGGGACAACAATTCTAGCTAGAAATACGTTTCTGGAAATGGTATGTTTTCCATTCGGAGTCATATCTTTATTGCTCCCTTTGTGCTCGATGCTGTAGGTATTTTGTCTTCTTGGGCAACAACATTGATATCATGCATACTCACGCAAACCTCAGGTCCTGTATGACATCACACTGATGTTGGACAACAGGATGTTGTCATCCTACATACAGGACTTCACGTTGGAGCTCAAGCCAACGAACACAAGCAAGCATGCATTGTCTATAATTGGACACGACGGTCTATCTAGGGATGGAAGCACAGTATTCTCGAGCCAATCTTTAAATACATTACCATTCATCTTATTATGATAATCCCTGATGTCTGTATGCTTTGATACGAACACGAGCCCAGCATTCTGCTGTAAGCCATTATGCGTATTACCAGCATGGGTCATGACCAAAAGCTGTCCTATACTACTGGGCACATATCGCTTTATCTGTCCATCCACTGATTGCCATTCCTTATCACTTGTGTGGTGCGCATTGATCCACATTTCATCCAAACACACTATGCCATAATTTTCTTTGCGCATTTCCCTTATTTCACGTAGGTATCTGCTTCTCATGGCTCCTAAATGCGGTTGCTCGCAAAGAATATTTCTACCGCCCTTGTACTTTCAAAAAGTGAAGATAATGTCCTTATAATTTTCCACAAAGTTGTTTTGGATAGCTCTATGTTATTGTTCTTTCTCAACCAAACCCTAAGTTTTCTTACAGTCACTGTTTCTTTGGCATCCAGCATTTTTATAATGCTGGATAATCCTGGATTTAAAATCCAAAATTTTTATAATTTTAGGAGGCTCCGTGGCGAAGTGGTCAAGCCTTTTGACTCGGGCTCCAAAGGTCGTGGGTTCCTTACCGGGCCGCATCCTTCGGTTCACGAGTTAAATTTTTTGGATTCTTCTGTGGGTCGTCGCTAGAGCTTTGTGCGATGCTTTCCGCGCTGCGGAAAGAGACCGAGCCATATGGGATAGAACCCGGTTCAATGAAGTCGACCCTGTCGAATTTTAAGTGACTTTTTAAAGCATTTTTATAATAGCTCGCCTTTTGACATCTTTGTCAAAGCTGCCTACAATAATCTTTCTACCTACCGTTTGGTTATTGCGTGGTGGTTTAATTCCAGATTCTTGCACCCATTGACGAAATGACCGTTTACTCAAACCCAATGCATGCACTGTTCTTTTTTTTCGGAATTTGTAATAGTATAAAACAGTTTCCTGCGATCAGCTTCTTGACAAAAATATGTGTACAACTTCATATTGATTCTTTGAAGTGTATACACAATTTCGCATTCAATCTCATTGAAAAATATTCACACATTTCAATGTTAGCGATAAGTGGTAAGATGTTTTTAAAAAAAACAACATATTAATCAGGTTTCATGAAATAAACCACATTTTGAGACACCTCTGAACAGTCCTAGTTTAAACAACGCGGGGAGTTGACATAAGGCCAATCCCGTGAAAATATTCAACATTGAGCGCTGATTGTCTGGCTACGCTATAATACATTTAAAATTATGAATTTCATCTCAGACTCGTAAATCATATATCGCAAATAAATAAACTTTGAAATCTGCTGTAAAATCTCCAGAACAAAATTTTTTTTGTTGGGTGGACATAATGATAAGGTTATATACTAAATCTCATAATTTTCCCTCAGTTGGTTACTGAGATATGGATGTTTATATTGAGGCAAACAAATGTGAATGCACTATTCAAACACCCACTAATTATTGTCTGCGTAAATGTCTGAGTGTTAGATATCTCGTTGTCAGCAGACTCCAGCCCCAAGCCCAGAGGCACAGCGCTGCATTTATCACTCACACATGCATGAAAAGTTAGTTGCATATCCTTTACAGGACGTCGCAGTCAACGCCAGCATTGTTTTGGCTGTTAGTGATTTTCTTGGCAAGTTTTCGTTTAGTAGTTTGCCATTGTTTCATGAACGACCGGGACTCATACCTTTGTAAGGGAATCTTGTTACCATTTGCATTCATAACTCCTTCGCCACAGAGCCGGAAGCTAAACTCAAAACAAATAAATTGAAATGAAGCTAATCTTTAGCAGCTTTGAATTCAGTCATACACTTCTCATAATTTTTTTAAACGGCGTGGCTCATCCAAAATGAAAACATTTGGCTAATAATTGTTTTTTCATTTGCCATTGTTTCATGAACGACCGGGACTCATACCTTTGTAAGGGAATCTTGTTACCATTTGCATTCATAACCCCTTCGCCACAGAGCCGGAAGCTAAACTCAAAACAAATAAATTGAAATGAAGCTAATCTTTAGCAGCTTTGAATTCAGTCATACACTTCTCTTAATTTTTTTAGACGGCGTGGCTCATCCAAAATGAAAACATTTGGCTAATAATTTACATCATCTTTTGTGACTGTCTCAAGTTATATATGATACCATTTTGCAGCAGCTGTGTTTGTACCAGCTGCTTCCAGCTGTGTCTGTACCAGCTACTTCCAATTGCACAGCACTAGTAAACAAATATGACATAGATTTAACTCGTTCTGTCACAAAAACGCACCATGTACGATCGGCTATGCCTACAAATCAATGCGTAATGTGCAGCGGTACTCCGCATGTTGAGACAGAGAGAAGATGAATTGGGTTGAAGTGTCGGAAAGCCGAATTGGTTAATTCAACAAAAGGGAAAGTGGAATTTGTCCGCTTTATAAGAACACAATCACAAGTAACAGAATGAACGTTGCGAATAAAAAGCATTCAACAGCACTTGAAAAAGACATTGATATAACTACATTAAAATTACAACAAAGTCATTTAGCTGGGTCATTGGAGTCGTTAGAATTTTAGGGAACACAAATATCAAAAGATAGCCAACAGCCGTGCAGGTAAAGTGTAAGCCAATGGAACATAAGGATGCGAGGAGGTATGTGTTTACAAGTAAAATATGAGTGAAATTGGCACTGACCAAATACAGAGGAGAGTACACAGACCGCTAAGTGGGAGCGGCAGACGAGTGAGGGTGAGCGGGACGAATGTGTACTTGTAAAGTTAACCTGCTCCAATAGCATTTAATTGTGAATTACTTACGCTTAATCAGAATACCTAAGGAAATCTGACAATATATTTGTTGTCTTGCCCTGTGCAGAATTCAAACCCCATAACAGTCTTTCGAAAGCCAAACGCCTTGCCAATGTTGCTCAAATGCTAAGTTATCTTTAACATTTTGAATCCATTTACTTTGTGGTATTTCTGTATTTCCTCCTCCACGGTACACATACCTAACGCATTATATTTTCCTGACATGCATATCTGCTTCATTCATTCAGTAGCATGCCCTTTGCAGAACCTCGCTCCCATAACAACCTTCCGGGAAAATTCTGGGTCATAAGCAAGATGTCCCGCGTCCGATACACCCATCTGGACATCATCCGCCACATCCTGTACCCATCTTCTGTTTTGGCCTTCCTCTTCCTTTCTTCTTGGACACATACCACTCCAATATTGTTCTCTCCAAACTTTTATCGCATTTCAAGTGACCAAACTATTCACATCTGCTTACATACACAAGATATTTCATTTTTCTTGATTGTATTTCTCTTACTAATCAATGTTCTTTAATATTAAGTACTTGCCGGATATCTCCGCGTGTTCTCTGTTCTCTATAATTTCTTTGACTGCTGTAATTTTCTGGGTATCTGTTAAAAAGGTCCTTGCTTTCCATATTGACCGTAGCCGTTGTCTCATTACAGCCTAGGGTCGCGAACTTGAGACGATAACAAACAACTTGTCGTCTACTCTCTAGCCTAATCCATCACTTTTTTTACGTGACCTTGGTTGAAAGATGTGGCGGTGGGGGGGGGGGGGGGGGGGGGGGGGGGAAGGGGGGAGGAATAAACGGGTTCTCCAGATAGCCTAAGGGTGTCTTTACGTGTTGTAGAAGGGGAGGGGAGGAGGCCCTTATTTATTCTTGTACAGAGGACACCCCTAACAAAAAACAAAATATTTAATCTTCTATCATGGATACAATGGTGTGTTACATCTTGTTCTTTTGACACAATCACCCCCACCCTCCGACACACACACGCGCGCGCGCACACACACGCTATCTATGTGCACAAAATCAAGGCCAGTAATCTTCCTTGCTTCGGTACCTACAGCGAACAGCGTGTGTCCTATAAGATATCCAGCGGTAGGGACAACATTGCCTAGCTGCAACATTGGCGACGTCACCCCAAACATCTCTGACATTCTGGAGGTGAATCTTATCTTGTATAATAGCAAACCCGCAGCCATTGTAGACTCTATTTTGCTCCTTCCTGCAAGCAGTATCGAGTCCTGTCAAAAAATCTTATGTCAGTCGAAGCAACATGACCACTGCATATCTGGCTAGTTTCTTTGCTTGTATAACCCAACTGTTTCTTCCATTGCTGTTTTTAGTGTACTCTTAGTGCTTCAGTAATAATTATGGGTACTGCACTCTGTATTTTACCCAGCTTCAGGGTGTGCTTATCTGTTGACTTTGTATCACAGTGTCGGGGCAGTAATAGTGTTATAAAACATTCTCACAGTGGGTCAATTACAACTTTAATATGTGCACCACCTATCATCTAATATGCCACCCCACATCTAATAACTTTGAGATTTTATTTACAGAGCCTATAATTTGCAGTTTATTCATATAAATTACAAGCTGGAGACGGATACACGTTTGTATACATTATCATCCTTTAACATTATGTAGCAACTATATAACCAGTGTCTCGCCAAACGACACTTTCCATCAGCTCTCAAAATCGCTAAAGTGTATCCTCTTCTTAAATCTGGCTCATTGGACGATGGTCTCCTAAGCAATTATACACCCATTTCATGATTGTCATCACTATCAAAACCACTAGAGAAGCATATTCATAAGGCAACACTACAGCATTTAGTTCGCAACAAGATTCTAGTTGACAGTCAAAAAGGATTTCGACCAAAATACTCTTGCCATACGATTCTAGCAAACGTTATAGAAAATTGGCACCAGAATATTTTTCTTTTTGAATTTTTGCGCTCGCTCGTTTGAACTCAAGCGTAGTCCATACACACTACTTCTAGTAGTGCTGGACTGAATTTTGCGTGTAGATTAGCTTTTCCTATTGACAGTGTCCCTCGCCATCAGGCGAACCCTTTCATATTTCAAAGGTACTTGTAATTTTCGTCCCCAAGTCAAGGACGATAGGTCACCATTATAGTCCAACTGTCAGGTGTAGGGGTTGAACCCCTTACCTCGGCATCAGCACACTGTAAGTTTCAGAACACGCGTTATTATCCATTCGGCCATGCTGACCTACAGCATCAGAAGATAAACAACAATCTGCGTGGAGCAGTGTTTATCGACTCCAGAAATGCATCCAATACGATAGACCGTACTACCTTAATTAATAAACTGTAACAATGAACCAATCAGAGTGGCCCTTCATGTAGTAACTTTAATAATAAAATCTTTTCTATCAGACAGAAAACAAATTGGATAACACAAAAAATCTCTTCAAACTACAAACTTAAAATGTTTAAACACTCACTTCATCTTCATATCGATAACATGCCTGTAGAAGGTGTAATTGAGCACAAAGCATTGGGCCTCATCATTGATATAAATCTTACCTTTAATTACTAAGCGTTAGTTTAACAAACAGAGTAAAATGTCTACGAACTTGCTAAAATTAAAAAAAAAAAATAATAAACAACAAAGATAATCTATACTTCTCACGTACAAACACATAATGTCTATTGCTCCACAATCTGGAACGGTTGTTTTAATTCAATCATCAAGCGACTATACTCACTCCAGAAACGGACTTGGGGTCTCATGTATAGTAAACATGTAACTGACAATCCTAGCCCTTATAAAACGCCTTCAATTACTATTATTCCGCACACGAATACGCTTCACTAAGGCCAAACTAATTCAGAAAATCCTACATTGGAGTTGATAAATATAATGCAAAACATGACAAACGACTAAATATATTACATGCCCTGAAGCCTAGAATAGACTTATGGAAAACGAGCTTAACGTACTCCGCAGCTCAGCAGTGGAACAATCTTCCACAAGAAAGTAAAGAAATCATCAATCCCTGTATACAATCTCAGTAGAGAATACTTAGCTCCTTAACAACAACAACAACGTCATCAACAACAAAAACAACAACAAAATTAATAATATTAATAATAATAATCATAATTATAATAATAATAAAACCTTTGTATAGCAGTCGGTCTTCTTTTGATAGTACAGTATTTCTCCCTTAGATAATAACAATTGCCACATCAATAATTAATATTAATGAACCATGTAGTAAAGATTTGTGCACATTTCCCAAGCCTTTATAATCCATATATTTAAATTGTTGTTGTTGTTCTCAATTAGCCTCATAAGTGATTTATGGATGAAATAATGTATGAAAGAGATACGTAATATGGACCGAATGTTAGACGGGCCTGCGCTGCCCAATTCTTAACCCTTTGAAAATAAAGCTCGTTCGTTCATTCATATTTTATGTTAAGTGCCTTTGTTTTCGCATATACTTTACAGGACATCGCTGTCAACATCAGCATCTTTCAGCTAATTGTTGATTTCTTGGCAAGATTACGCTCAGTAGTTTGCCATTGCTTTCTGAGCGACCGGCTCCGTACTCTCATATGTCACTGGCGCGACTCGAACCGCTTCCAATTCTCGTGCGCTCACGTCAACCACGAGAGTATTCGGGGTTACGGATAAAGCTGCTAACTCCTCGGCCAGGTAGACCCGCAGTAGTAGTAGTTTTAGTAGTAGTAGTAGTAGTAGTAGTAGTAGTAGTAGTAGTAGTAGTAGTAGTAGTAGTAATAGTAGTAGTAGTAGTAGTAGTAGTAGTAGTAGTAGTAGTAGTAGTAGTAGTAGTAGTAGTAGTAGTAGTAGTAGTAGTAGTTGCTATTTGATACTGATTTGGAGTTAACTTAACTGATTTTTGCGCATTGGTTAGATTTTTCTATTACCAGTGTCCTCGAACCCACTCCAGCTTCTGAGATACTTGTAATTTACGTTCCCAAGTCAAGGATGAGATGTCAATATTTTACTTCAACTGACGTGTGTAGGTGTTTAACACGCTATCTTGCCATCAGCGTACTGGATGTTTAAGAGCGTGCGCTCTTTTTCCATTCGGTCATGCTGATCATCACTTATTAACTTAACATAGTTCACACTTGTTTAATATGCTGTTTTGATCATGCAGGTATACAGGTAAAATCGTGACGACATAACGGTGTTTTTCCCACAGAGGGACGTTGTTTTGTGTTTTTCTGGGGATAATGTGCTGTTTTTCGTAACTATTTTAGGAATATTTTCACAAAAACCACGCAAGGCAGGTGGTGGATGGAATTTTGAGGGTAGTCGACAAATAAATGTTGGTTATAATCTCAAATTCAGCTACGGTAGGCAGAGGATCTCTTTAGCAAGACAATGGCTAAGGTCCACGGCCAGTATTGTCACTGTCAGGAAGGAAAGCAACGGCAAACTACCTTCTTTAAAGATACCTAGTTTATCATGATTCTTCAAATCACAGAACATCCCAAGAAAAGGACAGCAACAATGAAACTGGTAACATAGAATGTCCGTATTTTAAGCGAAGACGGGAAATTGGATAATATCAAGCAGGAAATGGGAAGAGAGAATATTAATATACTACGAATGTGTTAAACAAGATGGAAATGGACAAGGATTACGAGAATTTTAAAATTATATATTCTGGAGGCGAAGAAAGACAAAGAGGTGTAGCAATTATCTTGGAGCTTCAAACATCAAAATATGTTAAAGGATATTGGGCAGTGTCAGTCAGAGTTCTATTGGTAAAATTAATCGGCATACCTTTTGACACAAACGTCATCAGGAGAAAGCAGTGAAGATAGTATAGAGGGATTTTATAAAGACATGGAGAATGCTTTGAAGAAATGTAAAAAGTCAGAAATAAATATCATAAAGGGTGACTTCAATGCTAAAGTAGGAAATCAAGGCGATGGATGCACAGTAGGCAAACACGGTTTGGGAGAACGAAACGAAAGAGGATACAGACTTGTAGAATGGGCAAAATAGCATGCAATGATTGTCGGAAACACCCTGTTTAAGCAACATCCTAAAGGATTATGGGCATGGAGTAGTCCTGACAACAGGATTAGAAACCAGATTGATTACATCCTGTTTAGCAGGTTTCGAAATGCGTTAACAATCGCAAAAACAGTTCCAAAATGAAAATACAAGACAATTTTAACATAGAAGTAAGGAACAGATTTGATATAATGTCTGATCTAGAGCTCCTATTTCAAGACGTGGATGTTCAATAGGAAATGTTGAAGAATTCAATCAGTTTGGCTGTAGAATCAACTATTTCAAAATTAAAGAAAGTAGGTCGTAAGAAATCGATGACGGAAGAAATTTTACAACTAATGGAAACAAGAAGAAACAACAACAATAATCCTGACAAATATGAAGAGGTTCACAGGAAATGTGTAAGGAGGCTAGTTAGCTAGTTAGTTAGGTTAGTCGAGGTTCCAAATTCACGGCAACGGGTCGTCCCCATTATGCTCCGTTCCTGTGCAAGTGAATATCACACAAAATGCTCCCAACTGTCCAATGTGAAAAGTGGAATAGGCAGGAGTCTCGGCAAGCCAACAGCCCGCACTGGCACACTGTGCATAATGCCGCCGCCAGAATGCCAACAAAATATTAATCCACGGAAACCACAGATCATCGTCGATGGACTCGGCAGTCATCAGAAAGACCTCATTGACCCGGGTTTTCTCACATGGCTCGGTCTTTTACCGCAGGGCGACCCGCCGAAAGTGTCGCATAAAGCACGAACTCCGCAGCTTCAGCGCCGACTCCCGGGAGTCTCCTGAAAAATGCACTCGTGAACCGAAAAGGCAACTCAGTCTATTCAGCAACAGCCGGTAGCCATTGTTTCCGAACATGCAGGTCACTGTACAGGACAGATGTAAAAGCATTCCCCGCGAATTTCACAGCTCACAGTGTCGCCCACGCACTCACTCAGTAGCAGGGCGACGGAACCATGTACTACCAGTCAAACATGAGGAAAATGCGATTGCAAACCGTAGCTGCAAACACAAACATGCCACAGGCCTTAACGGTTCAACGCCTAACCGCAATGTTAGCGACCGGAAGTCCCGTGTAAGGAGGCAAAAGAGGCATGGCTCGAGACAAACTGCATATAAATTTTAAAAAAAAACACAACAGTAAAAATACAAAATTAATGCACAAAAGAATTCAGGTAATAAGAGAACATTATATCAACAGGCTGCCTAAAAACAAAAGATGGAAAATTATAATAGAAAAACATCAGATTTTACATGTATGGTCAGATTATGTGAAAAACCTTTATGATGATACCTGAGAAGAACAGTCCGATATTCGACATTATAGTAAAGGATCATAAATTTTGAAGATGGAAGTTTAGAATGCTCTTAACCATAGGAAAAATGGCAAGACCCCCGGCTCAGACAACATCACAACAGAAATGATCAATACTTCAGAAGAATATGGAATAAACCAAGTCACCAGACTTCTGAACACAATACTGGAGATATAACTCCTGAATTATACAACCTTATATTTTTCTGCAATCTCAAAGACACCAGTAGTTGTAGAATGTGATGACCATTGAACAATTAGTATAATGAGCCAAATCACAATGATTTTCCAAAGAATTATCATGCAAAGAGTTCGGAAGAAATTATACCCGAAATACTAGAAGAACAATGTGGGTTTGTAGAAGGGTACAACAAATGCTGTATATATGCTGAGAACATTAATTGAACGTTCTATAGGTGTAATCAAAGACCTATATCTTTGCTTTATTGATTACATACAGGTTTTCGATAAAGTAAGACACGTCAACATGATAATGTTTTGCCATCTCACTCGGTCACCAGAGTCGTGGATCAGCTCCGTGTTCCTGTCTCGACCATGTCCTGTGGCCAAGCCATCCAGGTATTTACTTCTCTGTCTTCCCCTTGGTCTCTTCCCTTCGATAAAGTAGATCAATATCAGTGTCAAGAAGTGTGGGTATGTGGAATGGATGGCAGCTGGAGATAGATATATGCTCTTTCCTTCTCAAGCTATGGTCGACTCGTTTATCTTCTAAGGGCATGGTGAACTTGAGGGTCATTACAAACAAAAGCATCTGATAGGTAAATGGGAATATTCTTAAACAAGTGAATCGGTACAATTATCTCGGGAAAGTCATAACATCTGATGGGAGATGCCTTAAAGAGATTAAAGCAAGAAATTCACGTGGAATGCTTTTACATCTGTCCTGTATAGTGAACTGCGTGTTCGGAACAATGGCTACCGGCGGTTGCTGAATTGACTGTTTTGCCCTTTCGGTTCACGAGTGCATTTTCGGGAGACTCCTGGGAGTCGGCGCTGAAGCTGCGGAGTTCGTGCTTTATGCTTTCGGCGTGGTTGAATTTTATGTTGACATTCTGACGGCGGCATTTTGCACAGTGTACCTGTGCGGGCTTGTTGGATTGCCGAGACTCCCGTCTATTCCACTTTTCACATAGGACAGTGGGGAGCATTTTGTGTGATATTCGCTGGCACGGGAATGGAGCATAATGGGTACGACCCGTTGCCGTGAAGTTGGAACCTCGACTAACTAACTTAACTAAAGCAAGAATCGTCGTGGCGCACGTAAACCTTTGCAAGACGAAAATCATACTGACCAATAAAAAGATATGTCAATTGTAATATCACAATATATTTTTATTATTTATGTGAGAAATCTTAAACTAAATGCAGAAGCAGCATAATACATAGAATAATCGTTGAATTAATCATACAGAATTAAAGAGTGCAAAGCGTAAACAAAAGATGTCACATGAAAAATATTACTTGAACCACAGATCAAATATAGAGGAATTGTCACGATTGTGATAAGGTAATCTATTCTACTTCTTATTCGTTCACCTTCAGAAGTCAATATGAATAAATGCATTGATAGCAGCAGTCAACGTAAGCGTTGTTATATCTCTTAGAGTTTGTCCTTCAATTGGAGCGGGTGTAGGCCAACATACTTTTCTCTGTTCTGCATAAGATGGACACTCCTGCAACAAATGTTTCGTTGAAAACGTCTATACCAACCTTACTCCCATATACGAAAGCCCTTCTCGGGTAACAGAAGACTTGTACGCCAATGCATCGGACTTAAAAGAGTTAAGTCTCACAGACTGCTAATGAGTTTACAAACAACAACAATATAACATCATTTATAAATATGAGTCGGTTAATGTAGACAGCTACGAAAGTTATTTATTATAGTTTGTACGTTAAACCCTTGTCTACATTCCGCATACTACTTTATGATTAATTATTAAACCCACCAATGTTAAAACTAACACATTAAATACCGCATTATACAAGTCATACAGTTACCTATAATATTTAAAAAAAAACGAATGAACGTGACATACGATAAAATAATACACACACAAACACTTTGTAGACAAACAAAACACGAAAAACAATAATACTTAGCTGAAAGCAGAAGTATCCTCATCTACAAATGCCTATGCAAATAATAATGCAATAAAATAGACTTAAGCAATAAAATCGGAATCACAAGGAGACAAACAAAAATAAAGTCGGTGAACACGGAAACTGAGAAACACACACACACACACACACACACACACACACACACAAAACACACACACACACATACATATATATATATCACCATCAAGTGCCATGCCGGCTGGCGTAGGTGTTCATGATATTCCACAGATATCGGTTTTCGTTTTCTGGATCACCTCTGATGATGATATCCTCCATGCCACGCAGCATCATTTCTCTTGGTCTGCCTCTGCCTCTCTTCCCCTCGATCATTCCAGTTGTCACGATGTTCTCCAATGCCTCTCTTCTCATCACATGACCAAAGAAAACTGTTTGTCTCGTAGCAGGAAACTGCTATGCGTATGTGACATGTATATATATATATATATATATACACACACACACAGAGTGCGCCATAGAAATGTATACACCAGGTTAAACGTAATCGCATTTCAATTGAGTATATTATTTTAATAACGTCATCAAAACTTGTCTAGTTACACCATTTGTAGTACGCATTACGGTAGCATTGTGTTGCATGAAATATTTAAAATGATGACGTAAACAGCATGTTACGAACGTCACGGGGAAAACTAAACATCATGCAACACATTCGCTACGGTAATTGTACAAAAATCGAAACTACGATTACATTTAAACTGATGGGCGTAGTCCCGTATATCCACGTGAGAAACAGCTGCGCGAGAATCGGCAGTGGATCGCGTCGCGTTGGTTACTTAGGAGTATTGAGCCGGTCGCTCAAAAAGTAATGGCAAACTACTGAACGTAATCTTGCCAAGAACATCAGCAACAGCTGAGAAATGCTTTTGTTGACTGCAACGTCTTGTAGTGGATTGCGTAGTAACTAACTAACTAACGTCTTGTAGTGGATGTGCAACTTTAAAAAACAAAAAACAAAAAATACAACGTTAGACACAAGAATGTTGGATATTAAATTTTGCCGAATGTAGCAAACGTTCAAGCTGTGAATGTGTCGGCCCTTCGAGATGAGTAGAGTGTGAATTCACGTAGGTGGTTAGGGCTTTTAAATCAGAAAAAAAGAGGGTGGGGGGGGGGGGTAGATTTTCTCATTATTATGCAAGTCTTCGGAATGCCTCCCCTTAATGATGCAAGTCTTCGAAGTGGTCCCCCCCCCCCCCCCCCATTCTTAGCTGCTTATCCCGCCCCCTTACAGTCCCACCTGATGCGGCCGCCTCTCTGTATCAAAGCACGGCACGGCCCTGGGGAGACAGTTTGGGAGTCACTTTAAGGATGCTCATGACATGTTCATAGAGACGATAGAAGAATGAGAAGACATAATGAAAGCAATACCCATATAATGAACAAGTGAAGGGAAGCAACCGAAAGATAGACGACCAAGTAGAACATGTCTAAGATAACAATGATCAACATAAAATAAATCGACATGAAAACAATAAAGTAAAAACATGAGAACAATAAAGCAAACACCAACACGCTGACCATAAACTCCTGAAAAATATAGCAAAAGAAGATAAATATCGAGAATAAACACAAGAAGGTCCACAAACACGTGAAACACGTGAGTACATAAACAAAGAAGCGAAATTTAAGTTGACTATCATTGAACTCAAACTACTGAAAGTAAAATCGCCTAGTAAATCACACACAAATACATATGCACGTTTGAGTGAATTGTAACATCCTGTAAAGGATATGGAACTAACTTTTAATAATTAAACTTTTGTCAAAAGCAATTTAACATGAAATATGACAAAGAATCTCGATAAATGACAGAGACAAAGAGATACCCCCGAACGTTTTGAACAAAGTTTTTGTTAACATAAAATTTTTTTTTTTAAAGGCAGAATTCAAATATGCTTAGCTGAAACCATAAGCATCTTAAGCCACAAACGGTTTTCCGAAACATTACAACGAAATAGTTTCTCTGGTATAAATTAGTTAGCATTATATACTTACAAATAATATATTTTATATACTGTAAATATCATTTAATATATGTAAATTCACAAATAAAATATTTTCTCTACCTACTTATTTGGCATGTTTAAACTGAGAAATAAAATATATTCTTTACTTTAAAGTAGGTAGCGTGTTTAAACTGACAAATACTACACGTTCCCTACTGTAAATTGTTTATAGTATTTAAACACCCAAAAAATGTTGTTGTTTTTTCTTTTCTTTTGTAAATAGTTTTGCATATTTAAACTCACAAATAAAATATATCATCTACTGTAAATAGTTAGCATGTTTAACCTAAAAAATATTGTTTCTACATAAATTATTTATCATGTTGAAACTCATAAACAACATATTTTCTCTACTCTATTTTATTAAGGATGTTAAGGTTCGCAAAAATGCTACATTTATATGTCACACAAAGTTGTTTCCTGTACTTTAGGTACAAATTCACGCCATTTCAAATGACGTTTAGTAAGAGAATAGTTACATACAACACACCAGCATTCACAAAGAATCAATGAAGAGACTAAAGGGTTCAGTCCAGTGCTATTAGAAGTAGTGTGTATGGACTACGCTTGAGTACAATGTGAGGGAGCGCCCCAAAAAAAAACACACACACAACAACAACAACAACAACAACAACAACAACAACAATAGCAAAAAACAAAAATCATCAGATGTGCATAGGTCGCTTTTCTTTTCTAATATTAACCATATTACAGAAAATATTAATATGACCTATATCGCATAATAAAATGGCACTAGATGCTGATGCTGTTGGGGACAACTTGTGGATCAGCGTACTCATACGGGATGCTTCTGTGCTGGTTCCTCTCATCCACTATCTTAGCAATGCGTTGAAGGTCTTCACGAAATCTACAGACAAAGAAACAACATAGTTAATGCATATGTTGATTACCGTGCATATTAATATATCAGAATATACTGGGAATT
The DNA here is from genome assembly GCA_014155875.1 of Cepaea nemoralis. Classification (NCBI taxonomy): domain Eukaryota; kingdom Metazoa; phylum Mollusca; class Gastropoda; order Stylommatophora; family Helicidae; genus Cepaea; species Cepaea nemoralis. The sequence goes on from JACEFZ010005665.1 coordinate 596,303, forward strand.
CTTCGTATTATCAATTCTGAGGCAATTCATTTGATGAGTCAAGTCTTCATGACAAGAAATAACACAATACAATAATCAAACAATAAATGCCCTGAGAAATACATTCGCAGGCCTGATTTGTGTGGGATAACTTTCAATGTGCACCGATATCTCCTTCGGAGATCCACTCACCTGCCATCGTTGACATGAGTAGATTGGTAGACACGTAGATTGGTAGACTAAGTAAATGACGGGGAGATTGGTAGACAGGTAAATGAGTAGACAAAGTAGATGATGGGTGGATATAGATTGGCACACTAAGTAGACTGATAGGTCGATGGAGATTGGTACACTAAGTAGACTGATACAGTGGTTCTCAACCAGTGGGGAATTCCCCCCCCCCCCAGGGGAAATTTTAGGGTTTCCGGGGGGGGGGGGGAATTAAGATTATTTCTAGATTGCGTTAATATAAGAACAGATTACTTGATATTGTTTTTCCCTTCATACGTTACGGTTCTGTACATATCTCTGAAATTCATTTTATAACGTAAATAGATCAGCAAATCACGTTTTATGTAGATGTCTAGACTTGTTTTAGTACGTGCTATTAAATTTAGCTTCAATTATTACGTATGCTGTGTAGGGGCAGGGGGAAATTTTTAGGGAGTAAACACGAAAGGGGGGGGGGGGGGATGACGTTCTAAAAAATAGGTGAGGGGGGGGGGAATGACGTCCTAAAAATATGGTGAAGGGGGGCAAGGGCCAAAGAAGGTTGAGAACCACTGGACTGATAGGTCGATAGAGATTGGTACACTAAGTAGAAGATAGGTCGATAGAGATTGGTACTCTAAATATACGATAGGTCGATAGAGATTGGTACACTGCGTAGACATAGGTCAATATAAATTAGTACACTAAGCAGACTGATAGGTCGATAGAGACTGGTACACTACGTAGACTGATAGGTCAATATAAATAATAACACTAGGTAGACTTATAGGTCGATACAGATTGGTGCACTACGTAGACGATAGATCGATAGAGATTGGTACACTAAGTAGACTGACACGGCGATATACATTTTGGTTTTTCCATGGCATTTCCTTTCTTTGTGACTGGATTAGTATAGGTCCCGACATTGCTTGGGGGACTATTTTTTTTCTTTTCTAGCTGTAATTTAGAACTGCTAGTAGCTTTCATTTTAGTGTATGGTTGCTTCAGTACTCTTTCCTATTATGTCATGTGTTAATTCCATTTATTCCAAGTGTGTTCTATTTTAGACATTTGTTTGCTTGTTCCAATTTGTTTCAATTTTAAATTTGTCATTTTATATTTTATAACTATCTCCGTAATATTATATGTCTATAGTTCTCTGATTGCTTTTTCTGTTCTATTGTGAAATCGCCGGCTGCGTGGTGAATAGTTTACGGACGCTGTTCGTTATCCCGCATACCCGAGTTCAAAACACAGCTGTGGTCGATTTGACATCAGACCGCCTTACGTTGTTGTTTTTTTTATGAATTGGTATGGGTGCCAGTCCTTCAGAAAGCAATGGCAAACTACTGAACGTAAACTTGCCCAGGAATTACGAACAGCCAAAAAATGCTGGTGTTGATTGCTACGTCCTCTAAAGGATGTGCAGCTAACTTTAACATTGTGAAATCAATGCTGTTTGCAATTGTATAGTATTCCATCAGTGCGTTAATAACCTTTTCCCATGTAAGCATGACATTTTTCATGTTTAGTTACTATTTGTGTGTTACTAAGTTCGTCAATATTCGTGGTTATTACTAGTTTTCATAGCTTAGTTCCATCCTTGTCAAAATTCAGGTTAGTTTCTTTCTCTCCAACAATCTTTAGTTGTTTGATTTAATGCTTTTCGGCGAGATGTTTGCGACAGTTGTTTGTTCTCTCTCTATCGTCTTGCTGGCACCGTTAACTTTGTCCTCCAGAATTTGTTATTCGTCAGTCCAATATGGTTTCTAATTCCCCCCCCCCCCACTCTCCTCTTGGAGTGGATTCTATGGCTGCTTGCAATGTCGGTTTACTTACACTTTCCACTATTATCTTTATTTTGGCATGTCGTGTTTTTGTGTCTTCATAGTAATTGTCTGTTAGCGTGGCAAATGTGTGCCAGTCAGCTCACTTGTTATTTCAGCCAGTCAATAGTTTTTGCTCCTGTGGAATGTACTACAAATTTATCATAATTCTACGGGTCCGTAGTCACTGCCTGCTATTTACACATAGCGATCAACCTTATTAATGATGTCTCCTGAGCAGAAGGCTAAGTATAGAAGAGAAGTGGTGCGCCATCTTCTAGGACTGAAAAGAGTGAAAACAGATATATTAGAAAAGAATTAAATGTTCAAGAAGAGTGTCAAGAAGAGTGGAGGAAAATGAAATACTGTGAACGTGTAAACAGACATGAAAGTCTAGAAGAAGAACAAATGAGGGAAGCCCACCAGGAGGGACTTTGTGGCTAAGGGGTTACAAATGCAATTCGTAATCCTGCATACCGCGTTCAAAACACATCTGTGAGCGATTTTGAATCAGACCTCCTTGCATTGGTTTCCATACAATGGTATGAGTGCCAACAATGGTAAACTACTGAACGTAAACTTGCCCAGGATTCACAAACAGACAAAGAAATGCAGGAGTTGACTACTACGTCCTGTAAAGGATATGCTACTAACTTAACTTCAACTTAAGGCTGAGTTAATTTGGAACCTAGGTCAACATTAAAACTCTGCCTTGATTAGAGATTTGAACACATGACCACCAGACCTGCAGGCAAGCGTACTGACCACAAAGCTAAGTCAGCTCCCACACTTGACTTATAACAGAGGGACATTAGGAAAGCCTTATGTGGACGAGTATCTGCACAGGATAGACCAAACGATGATGATGAATGATAACCAGCAGTTACATACTTATCAACGATGGCGATGGCTGCAGGATCAAACACGTACTGGACCTCGAAGTCGCCCAGACTGTTGGTGCCCTTGGTACTGAGAATTTTCATGAGACTCATGACGATCAGCATCTGGTTTCTGTCGGCCAGGCACTTGAGCAGGTCTTGCTCCGTAGTCGCCAAAGTCTGCAACAAGCATGTGATTTGTCAGAATGTACCTCATTTCTTCTATTTTGTTTTCGTTATTATGACAAACTTCCTTAACACCATGCTTTACCTTCCTGTATCTGCCTTTCACTATTTACACCTCTCTATCGCCCCCCCCAACACACACACACACACACACACAAACACACACACACACACACAGAGTTGTACTTTCTTCTATCCTCTCTGAGTTTATTGTTGTTCTTTCGTTCATTCCTCATTTCGCATGGTTCATTATATTTCATTGTACGCACATCAGTAGTATAGTAGGTGATATTTCCGTTCGTTTTGAGGAGGAAATAGATAACCTCCTCCTCCTCCTCATCAATGAAAATGATAACTCCTGATATTGATTTTTTTTTAAAGCGGGGCGTGGTCTAGAGACTCATCAGATTGGGCGTGGTGAGTATGGTTAAGACAACTATTATGTTTCTAAGGGCCGATAACTGTTGCGTGGGAGTATAATATCTCTAATTAACTGTAAAAATAAAATAAATAAATATTAAAATAAAAAGACCGGGCGCAGGATGGGGAGTGGGGGTGGGGAAGTGTGTGTGCGGATGCGTGGGGGTGGGGCTAGGTGGTTCGGGTTTAAACACTATCAAGACAGCGAACAAATGGAAGTGTGTCTTGGTGAACATCAGTGCTGTCTATCGCTATCGGCACCTTCGCACAAGTTAGATAGCATGGGAAATCCATTCAATTGACTTTCATGAGGTGAATGAACACGCAGCATTGTAAGTAACTAGCCTTCAAGTCATATTCAGTGTGTCTCGCACAACTATACAACAGGATCTGCTGTGGAATTACCATTGTTATGGTGTTGTGTCAGTACTACAGAGCTCAATATGTGAAGTACAGTGACCGTTCTGTTTCCATCAGTGGCACAATAAAATTGTAATATGGACGGTGTGGACAAGTTTGTATGTTCCAATGTCAGTGTTATAATGACATATGCGACCCTGAGAATGGAAGCTGCTCTTTTGGTATCCCATGTGAGACGGATTAGTTTGGTCTTGGGTGTCAGTTTGTGAATGGGGCGATCACAGAATGATGCTGCTAGCCATGATGATTTAAGGAAACACGTCTTACACTGAGGTTGTCAGATTCACACAGGACAATATGGTTTGGAATGTATTTGAAACATCTTAGTCCACCTGTGCGTTGCATAGTAGCACTGCATAATAAGTGGAACATATGTAGAATTACGACTGTATTCCTTGTGGATGTCAACACAGTGGCATCATACTCGAACAGGTAACACCATTGAAGGAGCTATGGCAGCTGACGTGTGTTCCCTGTGTGTCGTTGAAGGAAGATATGTAGCCTTAAAGCAACGTTCAGTGCTGACATCTGATTACTATTCAACGTGTTGCTGCGTCCCAATGGCTGTGATTAGAGACTCAGGGAGTGATGACCACACATGCAGCCAGACGTAGCAAATTTCCAGAGCAGAGGGTGAAGCTGCCATTTACTGCTCCATATGTGCTGCACAGAGTGGCCATATATACTTTTTTTTTATTTTGAAATGCAACGCTTGGATGGGTTTAGATTAATACCTAATTTGTCTGGGAACCTATCACAAACAATGACATTCTCAAGAAGAAGGTGTTGCAGCAGATAATTTACATAGTACTATACATTGTTCAGGATTGTTGTGTCTGCCACCACTCTACCACTCTACAACAACAGGATCTGCTATGTAATTTACCCATGCATTTTCATGTTTGTGTCACAGTACTACAGAGCTAGACGTATGAAGTAAACCAGATTACTGATGTCGTCACTGCTTTATATGGTGCTCAGCTATCTACCTGCGAGGGTTGTGTTTCCGTTGTGTAGTGACTTTAACTATGTATGGTGTACTATATTATAGATATTGTATGGCAATTGTATGTCACTGCTTTGTTTCGTGCTCGATTATCTACCTGCGAGAGTTATGTTTCCGTTGTGTAGTGACTTTAACTATGTATTATGTACTATTTGATAGACATTGTATGACATTGGTTTAGATCCACGTATACATGTATCTACGGTGTTCGTCAGGAATGAGGCGATGGAACCTCCTGCCCCCGGGTTGATTGGGCCCATTAGCTATTACAGGGGTAAATCTAGCAGATGGAAATCTATGATTATAAACCCCCAAGTTTAAGGTGGACCAGCGTGCTAAGCAACTGGATGGCCACGGGTAAGTTGGTCATGAACGTTGGACGTTTGACAGGCGTGCGGGGCGGCACCAGGCGTATGGACTCCTGCGGGACATCCCTTGCCTCGTCCCTAGCAAGCAGACAATATTAGGGCGTCCTGTATTCTCGTCGGGTTGCTCTCCGTCTCGGTGCATTGACCTCAGAACCACATATGTTAACCCCGGGACTGCCATAGGGATCTGCAATCTCACATGTGCTATTTAACTTGTATACAAGCAATATTGCAAACCTAGAAGCATCAGGAGTTGGAAGGATACTAACATTTGCACATTCTTGCACATAGGCAGGGGATAAAAACACAAATACAAACAGCCCAGGAGCTACAGGCGACAGTAGACAAAGTGATTGACTGGTGCACTGAAATTAGTGTTGTCATCCACCAGGAAAAGGCGGCTGATTTCTGGTGCTCTCTGGACAACAGGATTGTGAGTGCTGATGTCCCAAGCCTCACGACAAATGGTAGAAACGTTAATAGAGAGAACAAACTGAAGTATCTGGGAATCACATTTGACAGGGGCCTGTCCTTCAAGGACCATGTGGATACGCTCGTGACAAAATCTCAAAAGGGACGCAATGCACTTAAAACTATGGCTGCATGGACACAGAGCAGAGAATGCTTTTCACACTATACCAGCACTTGATCCTCTCAGTGATTGATTATAGACTAGGGCTGCTCACTGTCTCAAAGAGTCAGCTGGTTAAGTTAGAGTGCACACAGAACGAAGCTATGCGGGTCATTCTGTGATGCATCAGAGACACCACAGTAGTGTGTATGCGTTACATCCTTGGTTTGCAGACTGGTGCAGGTATGCTCAAGGTGATGCAGGCGAAGGCATACCTCAGAGTAGCTGCAGACACAGATCACCCGTTGCATGAGGTGCTGGACGCAGTTAAGCGTCAGAGACTGATAAGAGGGAAATCATGGCTGGCTCAGGCGGAGGAAACGATCAGACATGTGTGCATCTTGGATAACATTAGGCGAGGAGAGGAGTGGGTCAGGGTGCCAGCGGAGCAGTCAGACTTTACAGAGTTACAATTACATTGAGACTGGAGTGCAGGGAGTGGCCAGCAGTGGCCACGGAAGTGGTAATCCAGCAACTAATTCAGGATAATGCTCGCTCGTGTGATGTGATTATCTACAAAGATGGTTCGGTGTCGAGAGGAAGGAGAAGTGCCTGGGAGTTCATAGCAAAAGCTAATGGCCGACGTTTGGAGCAGGAGAGCCTGGCATATGATACCACAACATCTAGCTTAAGAATGGAGGTGGAGGCGATCACTACAGCTTTCCGCTGGATCGAGATTACGACACACACACACACACACACACACACACACACACATCGTGCTTGTAACTGACTCAGAAAGCATGCTGAGGAAGGTGAGGACAGGCATGCTTCGTGCAGAGTGGCTTGCTTCGCTTCGGAGGTCACGGGTGGCAAGCATCACCTGGATCTTTTCTCCGGAGCATGTCAGTGTGCTGGGGAATAAGCAGGCGGACAGATTGGCTGGCTCTGCAAAACTTTGTGGAGTATTGATGTATGACAAGGCAGACGTAGTTGTTGCCTTATGGAAGCACGTGTACACCTCGGAGGAGCAAATGGATCATTATGATCTGGCAAGAATGAGGCAGCGAGGAGTGAAGAGGGGATCTGCCCGACTCTCGACGCTCAGAGGAAAGGCGAGACAGACGTATAATCAGATTGCTACTGGCATTATTGGTGTTGGAACTGTTCGCTGGTTGCTGAGGATTGAGACGGAGCGCCTATGGTAATGGCCCGAATGCTGTGATGTGCGTTCTTACATCAATAAATCAATCAATAAAACACTATCATCATACGGGTTACAATTTAAAACCTTAAAAATCTAAAGATGGCCGGTATTATTGGTTGTCATGGGTATGGATTAGTGTCATTCGTTGCAAAGGGGTGGATGAGTTGAAAGGTAGCTAGATAATTGCTTCAAAACACTATCATCATAGGGTTACAAATGAAAACCTTACAAAGTAAATATGGCCGGTATTATGGGTTTATGGCTTAGTGTCATTCGTTGTTAATGGGTGGGTTTCGGTTATTAGTGACCTATAGTGGACGGGGATTAAACACTATCATCATTCGGGTTACAAATAAAAACCTTTAAATAGTAAAGATGGTCGGTATTATTGGTTGCAGTGGGCATGGCTAAGTCTCATTTGTTGTTAAGGGGTTGGTGAGTGAAGAAAAGGCTGGATAAGTGCTTCCGTGCGCTTGTAGGACCAGGTGGAGAAGGCGGAGGAACAGATTGAGAGCCCATATGTGGAAATAATGAGATTGCGGGGGGAGCGGCAGGGATTCTGGAAGAATCTAAAAACTGAGAGGGAAGACCAGGAGAACTTTTAATCAGATAGCGGTGTGAACGATTAGTAGTATGACTCTTCGCTGGCTGTTGAATGAGGGGACTGAGCGCGTATGGGAATGTCCTGAGTGCAGTGATGTCGGTTCTTAACTCAACTCAACTCAAGTGCTTCCGATCATTGATAAGTGGTGGAAGCGTGGCTAGATAACTACGTCAGTACCGTGATAAGGGATAGGGTAAATATATGTTTACATCCGTTGTTAAGAGGTGTGTGAGTGGAGGAAAAGCTATATAAATGCTTCCGGTAGTTGCCGTGGCTGGGTGTATGACCCGATGGTGTCGCGAATGAAGGTACGGCTCATGTCAGCGTGGCAGAGGGAATGAGTCGTCTTTTTGTATGATTCGCTCTCTCTCTCTCTCTCTCTCTCTCTCTCTCTCTCTCTCTCTCTCTCTCTCTCTCTCTCTCTCTCTCTCTCTCTCACTCTCTGTTTCCGTTCTTGTGTCACATTTGTGTAATACCAGTAATTTGTCTGACTATTGACGATATGTGTATGTGTGTTCGTGGCTGTCCATGTGATTCTATCCTTTTGTCTATCTGGCCAACTGTCTATCTATCTGTCTATATATCTGTATATCTCTATGTCTACATGTGTGCGTGTCTGTATATGTATATATATATATATATATATATATATATATATATGCTTGGTCGTTTTTCTCTGTATTCGGCGGCGGGCGATACTGATGAGATGTCAGTATGTGTCCTCCTACTGACTGTGTGTGTCTATAAGTAGCGAAGAATAACTATATGGTCTGGTGGCAGTTAAGTTAGCTGGCTGGGAAAATGCATGTGTCATAGTAAGTTTTATGTAGTTGTAAGGAAGGTACAGATGCACTATATTCTGAGCAGCGCCCCTTAATCTACAAATCTTTCTTATATCGCTTATGTGTCGTCACAACAGACCTTACGAAAAATGAATTTTTATATTTCGCGAATGGGGATACTTAACTACTGCCGATTGTGTATAGTTAAAAAGTAAAACTTCACTTTTTAAAAGTAATTGTATGCACGAGGTAATATTAAAAATAGAATTTGTGATGTGTAAAGTGAAAAAAGCAAAGATGGCGGCACGGGTTAGGAGGTCTACAATCATTAACTTTTATGAATATTTACGAAACCGATAATCAGAAGTCCTTAATTTTTCCGTTATAATCTAAAGAAAAGTGGCCGACTGTGTATTATAATGGCGGTTATTACTGTTTGTGTTGGATGAGCCACAAACACTGGCATCATACCAATCATCACGTTTTAGATATAAAAGACTCGACCTCGCGCTCTGTGATGGTGTACAGCCAGTGACATGGTCACATTTCAAGGGATATATCCGGAACATGTAATTAATGGATACGGCTGGACCACGTGGGCGATGCTTCCGAACACATGCATACGGATGCATCCGGGACACGTTGGTAATTGCTATTACGGGACTACGTGAAGGCGTTGCTTCCGGTCACATGCATAAGGATACATCCGTGAAAAGTGGGTAGTGGTTACATCCTGTCAAAGATGGCTTTGCATCCGAGCACACTTGTAAGGGAATATCTGAGACACGTGGTTAAGAGTGGTACTACAGAAAGACGGTGCTATGTCGGCTGTCGAACCAGGGACCTAACACGAGATGAACTCCATGGCAAGAAGTTATTCCAATAGCACATCCGAACTCTAAAATGACCCCCTTTCTCTCTCTTGTCAACGTCCGTGTCGTCCTAGTATCACCGAGTAACACCAAAGGACATCCTGGCCTCAATACTACATAAGCCAGTCTCGAAAACAGCATACGCAACTAGAATCTATTCATCACATTGTCCAACTAAGCCTTTCTCATAGTCATAGAGGAGAACTGTGATCACCGACAGTAGTCGAGGAAAGCGTACCTATTACTTAACAGACAGCGGGTCATAAAGCGACAAGAGTCTAGCGCAGCTTATCAGATGTATAATATTATACACCAACATAATAATCTGTCACGGCTCGACCTGAGGCGTCTCATGTAACGTGACACTACACGAGATGGTCTGACCAGTGAAGTTAGCACGGTTCAAATCAAACATTTTGCACTTTCATTAATTTTTCTGTCTGTCTATACGGGTCTTACCAGCTTTCCCCAGAAACCCATATCCAGTGGCAATATATGTTTTTCGACTTGTCTGCTCACTGTTCCACGTTTCACACCCAGAAAAAAGTACAAATTATATGTATCACTTCAACATTCAAATAAGAATATGCGTTAGACTGTCAGAATCCCAAGGGTATGAAAGAGAGGACATACGACAGGGACAGGACATAGGTACAGCAGGGGTAGATTAAACGGGACTATAACCCATTAATAGACAGGACGTTGGGTTACGGAAAGACAATTGTCCTTGAATGACAGCCCAACCTTGGACTGGACGACCTGAGACACCAGCCATCAACAGACGGTTGAGGGACAGGACGATATCCAGAAGACCGAGACATCCTACTTAGCACGACTATTACGGACAACACGAGGTCAAGGACCACGTGACCACAGACCGAGGGTAGAAAAGATCAGACTGAACTAGACTGTGGTTGAGAGAGGATGTGTATCAATATTTGTAAGAGAGAGTATACTGAATACCTGACTCAAGAGTTTGCTAATGCTGAGAGAGTGTGGCATTGAATGCCTGTGCGCTAGTGTGTGAGATAACCGATGATACGAGAGCGCACGAGTGCATTGCTGAGTATTGTATATTTTGCTATAAATTGTTTTAAACGTAAATTGTGATTTAATGTAGACCATATTCACGTTAATAAATACCTATTCATGTACACTGTGTTGACAGGTTATTCATGCATGTATTAATTTCTGTTATAACTAAGACTAACGAGCGACTAAAACGCTGACATATACAAATTATTAAAAATGTTAGTCAAATATATAAATATCTCCGCCAAACTCATAACAAGTAGGAAATTTGTTAGCAAAATTAAGAAACATATCATCAAATCTTTAAATGCAGGAAAACTTGTTAGTCAAAGGGTAAAAATATTGGTCAAGTAAAGAAATATTTCAACCAAACTTATAAATACCTCATCCTGCCTTATAAAAAGTAGGAAAATTGGTACTTGTGCTTTCTTTCACCCCAAACAAACTTTGCCAGTTATATTTAGAGTCACCAGCTATATTTAGCGCCGACGGTGATCTCCTCTGTGTTCGGGTGGAGTGCGTGTCAGGCCGTTTCAATTGCCCAACACCACAGTGTTGTTTCTTTGGGCTGTGGCAAACCGTTTCTGTCTCCCTTCGATCCTCATTTGCATCGGTCCTGCAATCACGTTCCGGTTAGGGTTAGGGTTAGGGGGTATGGTTAGGATTAGGAGGTAGGGTTAAGATTAGGGTTAGGGTACACACACTAACCCTAACCCTACCCCCTAATTCTAACCGGAAAGTGAAAGAATAGAGCACCACCGCCGCCGCATAGAATTGCGCACCAATCTACGGCGCAACACACGGAAACCCCCTGAATGTTCAGCGCAACACAGGGAACCCCTGGATGTGACGTCATACCCTGGGATTCCCTTTTGTTTGGGGTGAAAGAAAGCAAAAGTACCGGAAAATTTGTTAGCCTAATGGAAACAATATTGCTGGCAAAATACATAAATATCTCGAGAGAAAAAAAACACTCAGATACAATTTGGAACATTTGTTATCGAAATGGGTAAAAATTATTAATTACACTTATAAATATCTCTTTCGAACTCATGAACAACAGGAACAAGTGTTAGCCAAAGTGTAAAAATGTTGGCCAAATATAGAAATATCTTATACAAAATTATTTTTAAAAAAATAGGGAAAATTTGTTATTTAAAGTGGGAAAATATTGGCCGAAAAAAGAAATATCTCATCCACATTTATAAAAAGTAGGAACATGTTTTAGCTAATTGGATAAAATATCGGCCGAGTAAAGTAATATTTCAACCAAACTTATAAAAATGGGAAAATTGGTTAACCAAAAGAGAAAAATATTGGCCACGTAAAGAAATATTTCAACCAAGCTTATAAAATATAGGAAAATTTGTTAGACCAATGAAAAAAAATATTGACCAATTAAAGAAATATTTCAACCAAATTTATTAACATTAGTACATTTTGTTATCCTAATGGAAAAAATATTGACCAAGTGAAGACATATTTCAACTAAACTTATAAATATCTCTGCCAAACTTAGAAAAAGTAGCAACATGTGTCAGCAAATGGGAAAAATTTTGGCCAAGTAAAGAAATACCTCGTCCAAATTTATAAAAGTTAGAAAAATTTATTAAAGGGTAAAAATATGGGCCAAGTAAAGAAATATCTCAACCAAACTTATCAAAATATGAATATTTGTTAACCAAATAAGAAAACTATGGGCCAAGTAAAGTAATATTTCAATCAAACTTATAAAAAGTAGGAAATTTGATGCCACATGAGAAAGATATTGACCAAGTACAGAAATAATTAAACCAAACTTATAAAAATTACGAAAATTTATTAGCCAAATGGGAAACATATCGGCCAAGTAAAGAAATATTTTAACCAAACTTATAAATATCTCGGCCAAACTTATAAAATGTAGGAAAATGTGTCAGCCAAATAGAAAAAATATTGGCCAAAAAAAGAAATATCTCGTCCATACTTCTAAAAAGTATGAAAATGTGTTCGCTAAAGGGGGAAAATATTTACCAGGCACAGAAATATTTCAACCAAATTATAAATATCTCAGCCAAATTTATAAAAATGTACGAAACTTTTTTTTAATCACATGGGAGAAATATTGGACAAGTAAGGAACTATTTCAACGAAATTTATAAATATCTCATCCAAACTTATGAAATGTAAGAAAATATACGAGCCAAAGTAACAAATATGATGGCCAAATTAAGAAATATTTAAACCAAATTTATAAAAAGTAGAAAAATATGTTGGCCAAACTAAGTAATACGTATGGCAAAGTAATAAATAGGTCGACCAAACAAAGAAACATGTGTTACCCAAATTAGGAAACAATTTAGCTTATGTAGTTATGTCAAGAGTGTCTTGAACTTTTATCTGAAAAGGTATTTCACACTACATAATCACCAACGTGGCGCTTTCTCAATTCTGTATTACCAAAAGCTTCAACTTACCATTCGAGGGTATCTACTAAATAAGCACTTATACAGACTAATCACGCATCTCTCCACACTCTTGGTTTTTCTTCTACCACTCTGTCCCTGTCTTTTATAGATAGCTTCACAACTTTTTCATGTCACAACATCAAGACCTCCAAACATGAACTCAAATGAAACAGTCATAAAAAATTATGACAATGCAGTCTGTTGCTACACCTGGGATAGTTTTGATATCAGCTGTTTGTTCGTCATCAATGAGTCATTTCCTATGAATGGCATCTTTAACTTCCCACACCACAATATCTGCTATACTAACCTTCGATTTTTCCATCTCTCAACAGGACACGGGTTTTCTCGAAGTCTAGCTAAAATAACATTTCTTACTTTGTCCACCTCTATCTCACTTTGTCATTTCACATTCACAATAGCGTCAAGTCTACAGTCAACCAACTGTGTATGTTATGAACTCGGCCTTTCTTAAAACAACGTCTACCTTACTGACCCCTTGAATACCATCTACCACATCTTCTAACCGAATTTCAATGTTTCATACCACTTAACACTAACATTTTCTTTGTTTACAGCACAACTGGTTTTCTACTGACTGGGCAAATTTTCCAACCTACTGGAGATATTCGTCTGTCCCCTATGCAAACAACAGTTGTATTTCAGAAAATGAAAAGTATCTTATGCAATAAGTCACTAGCATTGAATGAAAAAATAACATTTCAACAATACAATTTCACAAAAAATAAAAATAAAAATAAAGAAATAATGTTTAAATTAGAGGCAAATAAATTACCGTAAAAATGGGGTGGTTGCTTTGAGGGTATACTTAGCCATTTTGATTATTCCTGGCCAAGACAAGAGTTACACGATCTGCCTAGCCAAACAGGCCCGCGAGCTCTGCATCCACTCAATGACTTTACTTATGGACCTTCTAATAAGTGCCTTTCTCCAGAAGACAAAACTCAACACTTATAAAGACAATTTTAACTTCAACAATTAATGTAACATAAAATAGTGCAGGAGACGAGAGTTATAGAGGCAGCAAGAAGGAACGGAGCTATACAGACAAAGCAATTGATGTACATAAGGAGTCAGGTAGCTGGATTAGCTGTTCATCATCATTGGACATGATCCGTCCAGATCCGTGCGTCTGATATTGCAGTCGGCTCACCCGATTCAACTGGCTTCGTCCTTCCGGTAGTAGACTGAAATGAAGAGGCTGACTTATATAAGACAAGAATGTGTAATTTGCTGGGTACCCAGTGCCCAGTCGTCAATGCTACTGCTTCAAGAACCATAGCTTGGCACATCACACGTAGATTGTCACTCTGCCTCTTATCAGTATCGTGAGCATAGTATATGGACTATGAATCTGTTCTTCAAAACAAGGTCTCAATATCTAGCCCAAGAGTTGTAAAGTATGGTATTCTGGTGGTGGTGGCTATGACCGTGAATTATTGAGGTATACTGTAATAATAAGGCTGGATCGAAGGTTTAGATCCACCAAGTGTGTATTGAACGAGAGCACGTGTTTCACTTCGGTGCATGGATCCTTCTTCTTAGATCCATCATAGGCTTTTCAGTTGATAACTACCAATAAGGGGACACTGCAAGTAAATAACCTGTTGAAATAGCCTGCTTTACCTTATATGCACATAACAAATGGATAGTGCTGGCATGCCCTCAGATTCTGGTGTAAACAATATATATTTACTGCTTGATCCTGTTCTGCAGGAATGGGAGACTTGAGCAGGTTTCACCATCACCTGTCAGGAAGCCCAAGTGATCATCATCGTCTGGAAAGCACTGGGTCACAGCTTGTACAGGTCCGGTGGTCGAAGCAAACTTAACATCCGTGACACTTTCATACAAGACTCATTCTTTCTCGTTCCCTTCCCTCACCCTGGTTGGTTATCTTCACCTAACTTTATTTTCTGGTCTCGTAACAGTTAGGACTGTAGACTTCCCAGACCACCAACTTTTGGTTAACAAATATTCCTAACCTTTAAAAGTTTGGACGAGATATGTCTTCACTTGATCAATATTTTTTTACCATTTTGATAATAAATTTTTCTACTTTTTATAAGGTTGGCTGAGATATTTATAAGTTCGGTTGAAATATTTCTTTACTTGTTCAACAGTTTTTGTTTTTTTTTCATTTTGGCTAACAAATTGTCCTAATTTTGATAAGTTTGTTTGAAATATTTCTTTACTTGGTCAATATTTTTCTCATTTGTCTAACAAATTTTCCTACTTTTTTAAATTTGGTTGAAATATTTCTTTACTTGGCCGATATTTTTCCCATTTGGCTAACAAAATTTTCTACTTTTTATAAGTTTGGATGAGATATTTCTTTATTTGACCAATACTTTTCTTCTGCTTTTTAAAAGTTTTGATGAGATATTTCTATATTTGGCCAGCACTTTTCTTCTTTGGATAACAGATTTTACCTATTTTTTTTATAAGTTCGGGTGAAAAATTTCTTTTCCTGGCCAATATTTTTCTCATTGTCTAACACATTTTCCTTCTTTTATATAAGTTTGGTCGAGATATTTCTGTATTGGCCAACATGTTTCCCATTCGACTAACACAGATTCCTACTTTTTATAAGTTTAATGAGATATTTATAAGTTTGGTTGACATATCTCTTTATTTAAACAATATATTTACCGTTTGGCTAACAAGTTTTCCCATTTTTATAGGCTTGGATTATATATTTCTTAAGTTGGCTAAGAAATGTCCTACTTGTTATAAGTATGACCGAGATATTTCTGTATTTGACTACCATTTGTAATAATTTAACATATTTTCTTATTTGAATGTTGAAGTGATACTTAGGATCTGTACTATTGTCTGAGTATGAAAGATAGAACAATGAGCACACAAGCTGAAAACATATATTGGCACTGGAAATGGGTTTATGGGGAAAGCTGAAAATACCAGTATGGACAGGCAGAAAAATTAATGAAAACGTAAACTGCTTGATTTGAACCGTGCTAACTTCACTGGTAAGACCAGCTCGTGAAGTGTCATGTTACATGAGATGCCTAAGGTTGAGCCGGAACAGCTTTTTTGTGTTCGTGTGAATTATTACACATCTGATAAGCTGCGCTAAACACTCGTCGCTATATGACCTGCTAGCTGTTAAGTAAAACATACGCCTTACCCAACTACCTTCGGTGATCACAGTCCTCCCCTAAATGACTTTGAGAAAGGCTTAGTCGGACAATGTGATGCATTGCTTATAGTTGCGTATGCTTCTTTCGAGACTTGCTTATGTAGTATTGATGCCAAGATGTCCTTTGGTGTTACTCGGTGACACTAGGACGACATGGACATAGCAAAAAGAGATAATGAAGATAATTATAGTGTTCGGATGCGCGGTTGACGAGGTAGTGGAATCACTCCCATACATGATGGTCGTCACGAGTTGTCCCTGGCTGGACCGCCGACAGAGCACCACCTTTCTGTAGTACCCCTCTTAACCACGTGTCTCGGATATACCCTTACACATGTGCCGGGATGCAACGCCATCATTGAACGGATGTACCCATTACACGCGTGTCCCGGATGTATCCTTATGTATGTACCTGGAAGCAACGCCATCACGTTGTCCGGTCTAGCAATTAATAACTTGTCCCAGATGTATCCCTTAAAGATGTGACCATGTGACTGGCTGTATACCATCACACAGCCTGAGAACGAGTCTTGTATCTCTAACACATCGCCATTGGCGAGATGCCAATATTTATGGCCCATCCACCACAGACAGTAAAAACCGCCAATTTAATACACAGTCGGTCACTGTTCATTAGATATATAACGGAAAAGCCCAAGTACTTCTGGTGACCGGATTCGCGAAGTTGATGATGGTAGACCTCCTAACCCGTGTCGCCATCTTTACTTTTTCACTTTACACAGCACAAATACTATTTTTAATATTACCTCGTACATACTATTAATTTCAATAGGTAAAGTTTACCTTTTTAACTATTCAAAACTTACAGTAGTAAGTTTCCTTACTAGCAAAATATGAAAATTCATTTTGTAAGGCTTGTTGTGATGACACAAAAGGGATGTAAGAAAGTATTTCAGGTTCAGGAATGCTACTTTGAATATACTGCATCTGTACCTACCATACTGCTACATCCATTTTCCCCGCCAGCTACCTTAACTGACACCAGGACATGTAATTATTCTTCGCTACTCATAGACACACAGTCATTAGGAGGATATATACTGACATCCCATCACCATCACCCGCGGCCGAATACAGAGACAAACGACCAATCACGACCAATACAGATATACACAGACACGCACACATTCAGATATATATGTATATATGTATATATATATATATATATATATATATATATATATATATATATATATATATATATATATATATATACACACACACACAGTTAGCCGGATAGTCAAAATGATAGAATCACTCTGAAGTCAAGAATACACACGCACGCACGCACGCGCGCACGCACACACACACACACACACACGTACGCACGCACACACACACACGCACACACTCAGTCAATACTCAGACAAAATACTGCCATCACAACAATGTCACACAAGAACTGAAACAGAGCGGGAGAAAGAGAGAGACAGTGAATCATAGATAACAGACGTCTCATACCCTCTGCCATGCTGACATATGAGACATATCTTCAGCGATACCCTTAATGGGTCATACACGCAGCTACGGCGGCCATTAAACGCATTTATCTATCATTTACTCCACTCAGACACCCATTAACAACGAATTGAATCTTTTATTTAACAACGCGACCACCCCATCCGTTATCATGGAACGGACGTATTTATCTAGTCACTCTGCCACTCTCCCACCACTTAACATTGATCGGAAGCACTTATCTAGCTTTCGTTAACTCTCCAACCCCTTAACAACAAATGAGAGTAAGCTATACCCAATACTACTAACAATACCGGCCATCATTACGTTTTAAGGCTTCATTTGTAACCCGTATGAGATAGTTTTTAATCCCCGTCCACGAGAGGTCACTATTAACCACCACAAACCCCTTAACAACGTATGACTCTAAGCAATATCCACTACAACCAATAATACCGGTCATCTTTACCTTTTAAAATGTTTTCATTTGTCACATTATGGTGATAGTGTTTAAACCATAACCACCCTCTACAGATCACTATTAACTGCTTTCCACCTTTTAACAACGAATTTCACTAAGTCATACCTACTATAACCAATAATACCGGACATCTTTACGATTTTGAGGTTTCCATTTGTAACCCATATGATGATAGTGTTTAACCCACCACGACCCTCTACAGATCACTAATAACCGCTATCCACCCCTTAACAACGAATACTACTAAGCCATACCCACTACAACCCATAATACCAGCCAAATCTACTTTTTTAAGGTTTTAATTTGTAACCCGTATGATGATAGTGTTCGGAAGCGTTTATCTAGCTATCAGCCACTTACACACCCCGTAACAATAAATAACGCTAACTCATACCCAAATACAACCAATAATACCGGCCATCATTACATTTTTCAAGTTTTCATTTGTAACCTGTATGATGATAATGTTTAAACCCGAACCGCCTAGCCCCAAACCATGCGCCCGCATATCCGCTTCCCTCCCCCCTCCACGCCGCCACCCCGCACCCAGTATTTTTATTTATTTATTTATTTATTTATACAATTTATTAGATATATTATACTCCCAAGCAATAGTTATCTGCTCTTAGAAACATAAGTGTTGTCTTAACCATACCCACCACGTCCAATCCGATTAGTCACTAGACCAGGCCCCTTTTTAGAAAATCAATTTCAGGAGTTATATTTTCCTTTGAGGTTGAGGGGGTTATCAATTTCCTCCTCAAAACGAGCGGATATATCACCTACTTTACTACTTACATCCACACTAACACACACTTACACTAAAGTGCCTCACAACCATACTAACGCACATCCTTACTAAGAAACACTCATATTAACGCGCACTTTCACCTACAATAACGTAAAATCATATGAAAACACTCACTCTAACGCACATACACTAACAGTAACACATTGACACACATATTCACGCTCACTCACACAAACTCCCATTCACACATTATCATTAACATGCACTAAGACAACCACATATCACACATTAATCACAAGCAAACACTAGCAGACAGCCCCACATTAACGCACACGACAGCACTCCCACACATTAACGCATACGCCAACACTAGCATACATCCCACAATATCACACACCCGACACTACCATGGCCACACACTAACAAACACCCCACACAAAAGCACACTCCGCTCTAACATAACCCCACACAAACATAACCCCACACTAGCGCACACCGCACATTAAAACCCAACCTACACTAACGCACACTGCACACTAACACAACCCATACTATCACACACTTCACGCCAACACACACACCACATGTAGGCCACATTCCGTACTGTTTGGTGGCTTGCCCTTCATTACACCCTACACTATCTCACACAGCAACCCAAACAAACACTCACACACTACACTAGCCCATATACCACAGTAATGTACATGACACTAACATGCACCGACAATAACACAGACCCATACTACACACACTGCACACTAAAACACACAAACATTAACACACACCATACACTAACACACACCCACATTAACACACAAACACACACCACATACCAATTCCCACCCACACTGACATACCCCACATTAACACACACCCATAATAACACACCTGACACTAACACGCTTCCCACACTAATACATCCCACACTAACAATCACCCCACATTAACACACCCCACACTAACACACACCCCACACTACCACATTCCACACTAACACATTAAACACTAACAAACAACGACACACCAACACATCCCTCACTAACATATACCACGCAAAACACATCACAGGGCTGACACACACCCCACGTAACACACACCACACACTAACACACACCCCACAACAAAACACACCTCACACTAAAACACACCCCACACTGACACACATCCCACAACAAAACACACCTCACACTAACACACACCCCACACGAACACACACTCCACACTAACATACTCACCCCACACTAACACACACCCCACACTAACACACACCTCACACTAACACATACCCCACAACAAAACACACCTCACACTAAAACACACCCCACACTGACACACATCCCACAACAAAACACACCTCACACTAACACACACCCCACACTGACACACATCCCACAACAAAACACACCTCACACTAACACACACCCCACACGAACACACACTCCACACTAACATACTCACCCCACACTAACACGCACCCCACACTAAAACACACCCCACACTAATACAACCCACATACCGTACTGGTCGGCGGATTGCCTTTCATCAATGCCGGGTACTTGGGAGGGAAGCCATACTCCTCGTACTGGGGAAAATTAGCCGTAGCATGGCCAACACTGCAGATGTAGATGATACTCGTGACAATCTGGGTCAGCTGGGCATTGGTGGTGATGCGCCCATTACCGGGGACACCCTGCAATCAGATTTTCACGTGTATTGTGTGACAGGTTGTTGACCTAGCTATAAGCACATTCTTCTTGTTCTTATTTTCGATCGCTTGGAATGATCCTCTATGTGTAATTTTGTTTTCTGCAATTCTGACAGGTTTCGTAGAGTTTGACATGTGGTTTTGCCATAGAAAAGACCTCAATGAACGGTTATGTAGTTTTACATGTACAGTGGTACCTCGGTTTACGAAAGCCACAGGTCACGAATAATTCGTGTTACGAGCAACAACTCGAACACTTTTTTGTCTCGGGTAACGAACATTGCCTCGGGTTACGAACGAAGACGAGAGAAAGAGCAAGGTTTAACGTTGGAGACAAACGATCTCGTACAGTTCAAACGAAGACCACGCAGTAGGAACATCGTTTAGTGCTAGCCTAGTAACCTAATTTCGTACGCGTGCGCAGCCTCGCTTTCATTGACCTTACTAAACAGCAGTAAAAGATTTCGTAGCAATGGCACTGTGTTCAGTTGATCTCTTTCAATATTTTCCTTGTTAACCCCATCAATTATGAGTTCGAAGAACTGTAGTGGTGCTGCTAGGAAGCAGAAACGTATAACAGTAGAGGTAAATAAGGAAATAATTATGAAACATGAAAATGGCGTTCGTGTGTATGACATCGCTCATGAGTACAGCATGGCTAAATCAACTATTTCCACCATCATAAAGAACAAAGAGTTATTCAAATCAGTCGATTTGGCTAAAGGCGTAACTAAGCTGCAGAAGCAAAGACCTCAAATTTTAGAGAAAGTTGAAAATCTTCTCTTTATCTGGATCAATGAAAAGCAACGTGCAGGAGACAGTGTTAGTGAGGCAATAATATGTGAAAAGGCGAAGCTGTTGCACAGTGATTTATTGTCGAAATTGCTTGGTACAAGTGCAGAAACTGACGATTTTAAAGCCAGCAGAGGTTGGTTTGAAAAGTTAAAAAAAAAAAAAAAGGAGAAGTGCATTCATAATGTAATTAGGCACAGAGAGGCAGCAAGTTCTAATGAGAAAGAAGCAGAAGCGTTCAAGGTGGAAGTTCATTAAAGAGGAAGACTACGTTCCACAACAAGTCTTTAATTGCGATGGAACGGGCCTCTTCTGGAAGAAAATGCCAAAGAGGACCTTTATCACCGAGGAGGAGAAAGCACTGCCGGGGCACAAACAAATGAAGGACCGGCTAACTCTGCTGTTCTGTGCCAATGCCAGTGGTGACTGCAAGATTACGCCAATGTTGGTATACCACTCAGAAAATCCTCGCGTCTTTGAAAGCAACAATGTCCAAAAAAGCAAAATGCCTGTGATGTGGAAGTTTAATGCTAAGGTATGGATGACGAGAGCCATCTTTATGTAATGGCTGACTAAAGTGTGTGAACCAAGTGTGAAGAAGTACATAGAAGAAAACAATCTGCCCCTTCGATGTCTGCTGCTTATGGACAATGCTCTTGCCCACCCACCGGGTCTGGAGGAGGACTTGGACGTGGAGTAAGACTTCATCAAGGTCAAATGTCTGCCTCCCAACATCACTCCTCTGCTTCAACCCAAGGCCCAGCAAGTGATTTCCAACTTCAATAAACTGTAACAAAAGAGCTCTTCTCAATGTGTTTTCAGGTCACTAATGACACCGAATTGACTCTGAGAGATTACTGGAAAGACCACTTCAACATCCTCCACTGCATCAACCTCATTGACAAGGCCTGGAATGATGTCTCCACCCGTACACTGAAGTCTGCCTGGAAGAAAGTTTGGCCACGTGTGTGCCAGAGAGAGAGAGAAAGGTTTTGAAGGATTTGAGGCAGACGCAGCAGCTGTAGTGGATGAAATTGTGCCTTTGGGCAAACATATGGGCCTGGAAGTCGATGGCAACTATTTGGAGGAGCTGATTGAGGACCACAGGGGAGAGCTCACTACAGATGAGTTTGTGGATCTTCAGAATGAACAGCTAAAGACATTAAAGGAGGAGCAGTCGTCCGATGATGAGGAGCCAGTGACCGTTTCAACTGCCAGGATTAAAGAAATTTGCAGCAAGTGGGCAGTCGTGGAAGACTTCATTGTGAACCATCATCCAAACAAACTTGTTGCTAACAGGGCAGTAAACCTGATGAATGATAACGCGATGGCCCACTTCAGAAAGATTCTCCAGCAAAGGAAGCGACAAATTCCCCTTGATAGTTTCTTGGTGCAGAAAGATTCCTAGTCGGGTACCCAGAAACAGCGACAAGAAACTCCTGAAACTAATGATTCAGAATAGCAAAGAAAGTAACAACTTCCCCATGATCGTTTTCTTGGTAAGAAAGATAGACTAAATCTTTTTCTTTTATTTTGCATTTAATTTATATGGTTGTTTTCTTTCTGTTATTTAATACGTGAAGTACACGTATTCTTTGCTTTTTGTCAGGTAAACTACCGGATGATAACAAAACAGAACACTTCTTTCATCTTGAAAAGGATTGTCTTTATTTCATTGATTTCAATGTTTCGGGTAACGAACCGAGTTCTGGAACGAATTAAGTTCTTAACCTGAGGTGCCACTGTACTTATAGTAGTTCTACTTACCGTAGAACACATCTTTAGTTTTGTGTACACGTGACTGTCGAGTCTGCTATATCTTGTTCTGATTGTAAAGATAGTAAATTGCAGTAAATAGTAAATAAATAGTAAAAATAGTAAAAGTCATTTCCTGCATGCTGTCTATTAACATCTCGCATGTGGTAAATGGAAATACTGTGTTTTATATGAGAACAACAAACTCACAGATTCCAGACTTATATACTGTACAAAGACGTTACCCATGTGTAAGCAATACGTAAAGCTTCCATAAAAGTGACGGTGACTGAAGTTTTAATGTGCACACTTTTA
This sequence comes from Cepaea nemoralis, assembly GCA_014155875.1. Classification (NCBI taxonomy): domain Eukaryota; kingdom Metazoa; phylum Mollusca; class Gastropoda; order Stylommatophora; family Helicidae; genus Cepaea; species Cepaea nemoralis. The sequence continues at coordinate 619,573 of JACEFZ010005665.1, forward strand.
TCAAGTGGTAAAAGAGCTTTTGAAGCATTATGTTACTTTACAGTCGTTGGGTATCACGTAGAGAAGAGCTGTTTCACTGCTGCAAGCATAAACTTCAGGTACCTCAGGTATTATTGCTCCACACATAACTTCAGTCACAAGCTGCAGTACTACTGCGCCACAAACCAACTTCAGTCACAACGCTTCAGCATTACGGCTCCACACACCAATTTCAGTCACAATTCTATTGTATACCGACTCAGTTCACGATCTGCGGGTATACACAGACCCCAGCTGCAAACACTGCCCTGCAACCTAGACGTGGACGACACTCATCATGCATTGGTTATTTAGTAAATTATATAATCACCTTGATTCCTATTCCGCCTGTAGAGCCATCTCGTTCCTTTACCAATTCTTTGGCCCAGCCCTGGAGTTCGTAATCAGCTTCGAGTTCTTCATGGCAAGCTAACACCATACATAAATAAAAACTGAAGTAGTGTGTAGCAATATCACAGTGAGGCACAATGAGGGAAGTAACACTAATGACACCCAAACAACAAAATACAAATTAGTCACGACAATGTAGTAGAAGACAGTTGTAACAATTGACGAAACACACACACACACACACACACACACACACACACACACACACACACACACACACACACACATTATATGAGACATTAGTTGACCCGGAGGAGGAGGAGGAGGGGAGGAGGAGGGGATGGAGGAGGGGGAGGAGGAGGTGAGGAGGGGGAGGAGGAGGGGAGGAGGAGGGGAGGAGGAGGAGGGGAGGAAGAGGAGCAGGGGAGAGGATGGGGAGGAAGAGGGGGAGGGGAGGTGAGGGAGGGGGAGGAGGGGGTAGGAGGAGGGGGAGTAGGATAGGAGGAGGGGGAGGAGGAGAATGAGGGAGAGGAAGGGGAGGAGGGGGGAGGAGAAGGAGGAGGGGATGTTGGGGGAGAAGGAGGAGGAGGGAGATGAAGAGGAGGAGAAGGAGGAGGGGATGGGGAGAGGGAGGAGGAGGTGGAGGAGGAGAGGAAGGAGGAGGAGGAGGGAGGAGAAGGAGGAGGAGAGGGGAGGAGGATTATAACGCATATGCCTGTAGATAACTAGCGAAAAGGTCCACCTATTTAAGAATTATGCAACAATTTTACATATATAGCAATGCTATTAAAAGTTATGTCCCCTCGCTATATATAAATTATAATGTAAATTAAACTATTAAATAATATTAAGTAAATAACTGTTTGTACACTAACAAACTATGGCAGTTGGCAGCACGGGAATGAGAAGAAGACGTGTAGAAAATTTTATCTCAATCAGATGGACCGTTCGCGAACGCATAAAGGACAGACAGACAGACAGACAAACAGACAGACAGACAGACAGACAGACAGACAGACAGACAGACAGACAGACAGACAGACAGACAGACAGACAGACAGACAGGCAGGCAGGCAGGCAGGCAGGCAGGCAGACATTCTATTTTATATATATAGATAACTACTCACACATTGAAATTCTCAGAATTAGGTATGGATAATGAGACTGTGAATGTTTACGAGAAATAAACATTTCTCGAATCAATCATAAATATTGAGTCATGAGAAGATAACGTCAGTTAAACAGGAACCAAATTAACGAAATTAACGCAGCTATGAAACAGATAGATATGTGTGTCAGCTAACACAGTAGTAAGTTAAGTTAGTTACATATCCTGTACAGGACGTTGCAGTCAACCCCAGCATTTTTTGGCTGTTCGTGATATCTTGGCAAGATTACGTTCAGTAGTTTCCATTGCTTTCTGAACGACCGGCATCCATACCATTTCATAAAAACCAATGTAAGATGTCTGCTGTCAAATCGCCCACAGTTGTGTTTTGAACGCGGGTATGCGGGATTACGGACTGCGTCCGTAACCTCATCGCAACGGAGACGGTCAGTAGTAAGTAGTAAGTCAGAAAAGGACCCTTTTTTTTACACACTATAAAGTGCATTGGGCATATGGTGCTAAACCCACATATTGACAGACTAACCGACTAGCTGTTGGTCATGTGGTCAGTATCAGGCTGGACACCGTACTCACCAAGACATGCCCTGGTACCCGCTGTATCCTGAGTTGAGCTGGAAGTCCAGTTAAAACAGTCTAAGTCCCATAGCTTCAACCTGCTGTGTGTGGTTATGTGAAGTGTTAGGATCATCCTATTTTCCAAGGCCCAGAGGCCCGAGAGCACGTAAGAACAGGCGGCCATTATTTCCCACCCGTAGCGAACGATAAGATCTGACATCAATTCCGTGATTGACCGCTCTCATGACATTGTCAGCGTAATGTCATTTAATAACATAAATTTCACAAAACAAATTAACGAAAGAAGAACTCGATTAGATGTAAATGTTATTAAAGGAGTCCTAATTAAGCAGGCACAATGGCAAAGACATATTAATGAGACAGAAACATTAATAAGAAATGCAAAAATGAGAAAAATAAATATGAAAATTGTTACAGAAACAACATGAAGACATTTATGCCTCCGAGTAGGAACAATGATGATGCAGAACATTGTATAAGACAAAATAACACGGAGAAGTAGGAAGAGCCGACTTACTGTAGTAGAGATCCACATAGGCCTGCGCATATTTCTGTATGGCGTTGTACACCAGCAGTGCGTCGTTTCTGTAGTAATATCCCGGCAACACGTTTTCATCATCCAGCTACAAGCACACAATAGTTGAATACAACAGTGAGCAGGCAATTGTATCTAACGATAGTTACAAGCATTGAGGAGACAAACATTCATGAATGAATCATAGATACTGAGACTAAAATATTAATGAGGCAAACAATTGTGAATCAATCATGGATTGAGACTGAAATATTAGTGAGACAAACAATATGAATCAATCTGAATCAGAGACTGAAATATTAATAACACAAACATTCAC
>JACEFZ010005665.1:627500-797500 GCA_014155875.1 Cepaea nemoralis
GTAGTAGTAGCAGTAATAGTAGTAGTAAACGATGCGGAAGCAGAAGGGGAGAAAGACTACTACTACTAGTAGTAGTAGCAGCAGCAGCAGCAGCAGCAGTAGTAGTAGTAGTAGTAGTAGTAGTAGTAGTAGTAGTAGTAGTAGTAGTAGTAGTAGTAGTAGTAGTCTGTTGGTGTTTATTTTTGTATCACCACAGAAGGGTGGTGATTTATGGACTTATCATGAATGCGGTCGTACTTACTTGGTCTGGTGACTGCTATTGATGTGTTCTGAACCAGGAATATCAACTACGGGAAGGTCTATGGCATCTAGGTTGAATTAACGAATTTACCTTTTTGATGACCTAAAGCGTAGTTACCTGATACCTAGAATGACCATCCGACCTCAACATCACCAAGCCTTACGTTACAAGCTAAGTATTCTATATTGTAGACTGTGGTTAACCCCCCCCCCCCCCCCCCCCCCACCCTTACTCCTCCCTCTTGTAAGGATTATATTCCTTTCTCACAACTGTTAAATCTCCGACGGCTTTGTCATGATAATAACGACTTCCGTCAATAAGCCCACGAAATGTTGGACTTTTTCCGCCTTCGAGGCTACCCTGAGAATGTTCTGTCTACAGCTCTTCACCGCTGCCAGTCTATTAAACGTGTCGGGGCTCTCTCTTTCAGGCCGAAACTACGTAATAATAGACCTATTCTCTCACTTACCTACCATCCTCATAATATTGTGCCAAAAATATTCTCATGAGGCATCTACCCATCCTCCAGGCAGACCAGGTCACTAGCGATGTTTTCTCAGAGGCCCCACTGGTGGCATACAGGCGGGATCGTAACTTGAAGGATGTGCTGGTCCATAACACTCTACCCCAATCTCACAAGTCTCTTCCTGGCACGACTGCATGTCTTCGATCTCGTTGTAAGACCTGTCGATATGTCCTTCAAACCCAAAGTCTGACTTTCCTTAAGACTACTTTCCACATCCGGGAGGGTTTCTCATGTATGAGTAGCAACGTTATCTATGCGATCATCTGCACACGTTGCAATATGAGATATATCTAGGAGAGACAGGCCTTCGTCTGGTGGACAGATTTAGACAACACCTATCTGATATCAACAGTGGTGCCCAGAAACCGGCACCCCTACACTTTAACAGTTCCGACCACTGTGGGGTGGCCGACATGCGTGTTACGGCGATAAAATCGTGCACATCTCACTAACGCGATCGCAAGACATTGGAAAACCGTCTTATCTTCCAGTTGAGTTCACTCTCTCCTCACGGCCTCAATGTCCAACACAGTTTTATTTAAGTCCCTAACGCACATTGTTCCCCCCCCCCCCCCCCCCCATCCCTGTAGTCGTATAGCCCACTTACAAGCCAGTTTCATGTCCTTCACAGGAAGTAGTAGTCAACATCAGCATTATCTTTGCCTCCTGTGACTTCCCGGTTAGTTAGCGTGCGGTCGCTTCTCACTGCGTTCTGAACAACCGTCACTTGTGATATTTTATGATAGCAAACGCTTGGTGTCTGCATCCAGATCGCCCACAGCAACGTTTTGAGCTTGGCGTGCGGAATTGCGAACTGCATCCGTTACATCGCCACAGAGTCCGCTACAGTGCTCTACATATCCTTGTATATCCGTTACATCGCCACAGAGTCCGCTACAGTGCTCTACATATCCTTGTATATCCGTTACATCCCACAGAGTCAGCTACAGTGCTCTACATATCCTTGTATATCCGTTACATCGCCACAGAGTCCGCTATAGTGCTCTACATATCCTTGTATATCCGTTACATCCCACAGAGTCAGCTACAGTGCTCTACATATCCTTGTATATCCGTTACATCGCCACAGAGTCCGCTATTCATTCATTCATTGGCACCTTGCCGTCTTGACAGACGATAGTTTGTGCTTTAAAAAGGCATAATAACTTTTAACTATGGCGGTAGCGAGTGTGACTGATAAGGCCAATTTGCGCTGTAAATGTCCGTTCACAGTGGGTGCATGTGAACACGTGGTCATTTCCACCATCATGCACCATCTTACGTCTCAAACGCTTGGTGTGTGACTTTTCTGCAATAATTTTCTCCTTTGACTTTATTCCATTTCTGATATTTGCCCTCCATGCAACACGTTCAGCGGCGACTTGCTCCCAATGTGCATTATCAATGCCTGTATCAATCATGTCCCGCTTACACACATCTTTGTATCGTAGTAGAGGCCGACCCTGAGATCTCTTACCCATCTGTAATTCACCAAAAAAGATATCCTTTGGTATTCTACCATCATCCATCCTCCTAAGATGTCCTATCCATCTAAGTCTACGAAGACTGAGCATGGAATAAACTGTCACACAACCTGATCTTTCCAATACTTCAGTATTTGTGATTTTGTCTTGCCACTTAATACCAAGAATTCTTCGCAGACACCGCATATGAAAGCTGTTTAAGTTGTTCTCTTGGTGTGAGTAAGTTGTCCAGGTTTCACTGCCATAGAGAAGAGTACTAAGGACACAGGCTTGATAGACAAGGACTTTTGTTTTGGCAGTAAGCTTCCTGTTCTCCCAGACTCTTTTTCTTAACCTGTTCATTGTTGTTGCTGCCTTACCAATCCGGATGTTGATTTCCTGATCTAGGGATAATTTGCTATTTACCACTGATCCTAGATATGTAAAATGGTCTACTATCTCTAGTTCGGCGTCGTCAATAAAGATTGATGGTACCCCATGTGCACCTTGTGACATAATCTGTGTCTTCTTTTTGCTAATTGTTAAACCAAATTCAGAACAAGCATTGGAGAATGCAGATAGTAGACATTGCAATTCTTCCTCAGAGTGGGTCGTAACTGCAGCATCATCTGCAAAAAGCAACTCTCTGATCAGTACCCTCCTAATTTTGGTCTTAGCCTTCAATCTCTGAGCATTGTAGAGGCCGCCATCTGAGCGTGAGTGAATGTATATACCACCATCCTGATCATGAAATGCATATTTCAGTAGAAGTGAAAAGTATATTCCAAAGAGGGTGGGAGCTAGTACACAACCTTGCTTAACTCCACTCTTGATTTCAAATTCTTCAGAAGTTGCACCATCAAACTTGATTATACCCTTCATGCCTGTGTGGAACGATTCCACAATGGACAGAAGAGTTGGTGGGCAGCCAATCTTCTTTAGTGCCTTGAACAGACCCTCACGACTGACCAAATCAAATGCCTTTGTGAGGTCGATGAAGGCAATAAACAGTGGTTGATTCTGTTCACGGCATTTTTCTTGCATTTGTCGCAATGAGAATATCATATCAATGGTAGACCGGTTCTGTCGAAAGCCACACTGTGATTCGGGGTAGACTTGTTCTCCTAGGACTTGAAGTCTGCGCAGAACAATTCTGGCAAATACTTTTCCAACAATACACAGAAGAGAGATACCCCTATAGTTGTTGCAGTCGCTCCGATCGCCCTTGTTCTTGTACAGTGTTATGATGCTTGAATCTTTGAAATCCTGTGGGACTTGTCCTTCACGCCAGCATAGCTCTATTAGCTGGTGGATCTGCAGAGCGAGTGTGTCTTGCCCACTCCTGATAACCTCTATTGGAATCCCATCCTTACCTGGAGCCTTGCCAGATGCAAGTTCATTTATAGCACACTTAACTTCTGTTATGGTGGGAAGTGTGTCCAGGTGGTCAAGAGTTGGTAGAGCCTCTATGGCGTTGAGGGCATCATCCGCTAGTTTGGTCTCACTTGAGTAAAGCTCAAAATAGTGCTCTACCCATCTGTCCATCTGCTGTTTCTTATCAGTGATGATTTCTCCAGTCAAGGTTTTCAATGGTGCACTTCTTTTGATCACTGGACCGCAGGCTTTCTTTATTCCTTCATACATGCTTCTTGTGTCTCCCTTATCACTTGCGATTTGAATGGACTCACATAACTTGATCCAATAATCATTTGCACACTGCCTGGCAGCCTTTTGCACATCCTTCCTAGCTTGACTAAGCTCACTCAGAGTGTTACGCGTTGGTCTTTCCTTGTTTCTTAAGAGAGCTTTCTTCTTCTTATCAATCAAGGGCTGCAGAGTCTCGCTGTTGGCCGCAAACCAGTCCTGCCTCTTATGATCCACAGTGCCGTAAACCCCTACGGCAGTTTTATAAAGAGTTTCCTTAATTTGACCCCACTTTTCATTTACTGTACAATTTTCTGGTGTATCAGTGAAAGCGTCTTCAAGTTGCTGTTGAAACTGAAAGCACTTTTCAGGATCACGAGTGTTAATAATATTAATCCTGAGGCTAGATTTGTGTTTAGCTGTGTAGATTCTCTTTGGTCTCAGTCTAACCCTTGCAACAACCAAAGAATGATCCGTATCACAGTCAGCACTGTGGTAACTACGAGTCAATGATATATGGTTCAGATGTTGTCTCCGTGTGATGATGAAGTCCAGCTGGTGCCAATGGCCGGATCTTGGATGTTTCCATGTGACCTTATGCATCTCTTTTGTTTTAAAAAAGGAGTTTGTAATACATAGGTCATTACTGGTGCAATGCTCCAGCAGCCTTTGCCCATTTTCATTCATGCGACCGATGTTGTATTTTCCAAGGCACACTGGCCATGAACTCGAGTCCTTGCCCACACGAGCATTGAAATCACCGAGCATATAAATGTAGTCAGATTTTGGAACTGCCTTGATCACGGAGTCTAACTCCTCATAGAACGAATCCTTCACATCATCAGAGGAATCGAGTGTCGGTGCATATGCAGTAATAATGGTGGCAAACCCACAAGAGGTTGCCAAGCGCAGGGATAATAGTCTTGCATTTCCTCCTGCTGGAATTTCAATCATTCCCAGTAGCGAATTCTTCACTGCAAAGCCCACACCGTGTTGCCTTTTTTCTGCCTGCCCTCTACCCTTCCAGAAAAAGGTGTAGTTGTTTTCCCTGAGTGACCCTTCCTCAGCGAGGCGAGTCTCCTGCAGGCCAGCAATATCAATGTTTAGACGATTGAGTTCGGCATCAATCACAGCCGTTTTTCTCACATCGTCAATATTGGTCAAGTCAGTGGAAAATCCTGGACACATGGTTCTCACGTTCCAGGTTGCAAGCCGTAGCTTGAGGTTTCTATTTTTATTTTTGTTTGTACCTGGTGCATTGGTTTTACAGCCTGCGATTCAGATTTTGTCCTAGCCCCAAGCACCCATTGAAGCAGGCAGGCTGTGGCGGATCAGCACCCAATTGGCTGGGGGCTGCCCAGCTTGAGGCGGGCGGTAGCTGATCAGTGACACCTATAGGTGTCTCCCACCGTCAGAGGCAACGCGTGGCGCCCCATGTCTACGCCAACTGACAAGGACTTATAACCCGTAACAGTTGCCTCTCGCTTTGATTCCGAGACCAGTTAAGACCAGGGATGGAGTTATTGCCTCTCCATAGCACAAAGCCTGGGCTAAAATATAGAGATCATGTGTTGCCCATGCAGCATGATCCCTCTCTCGGCCTGCCTAGTTTACTCCAGAGGAAAGGTAACACCCCTACATCTGGAACAAGACAAGCTGCAGAAGCTGCCGGATCAGCAAAGCAATGCTCTAACTGTCCGCCTGTTGGAGCTTCGATCCTAGACCAGTTGCCAACCAAGGCTTAGGGCCTGGTCTGCCCTGCCATGACATTTTGTCTTTAGCTTGCATTTCCTCGCACCAGGGTAAGGCTTGTACCCTCCCAATTGCGCTCTTCCGCCCGAAGCCGTTGGCACAATGTGGGGTGTCGGGTTTGGTAAGCGCCGCCCAACGTTCAGCGCTAACAGAAACCAGGTAGTACCGTCTACTGTTATACGGTAGCTCAGTCATATCTGACTAAGACCTGACACCAGCGAACTGCATCCGTTACATCGCCACAGAGTCCGCTACAGTGCTCTACATATCCTTGTATATCCGTTACATCGCCACAGAGTCCGCTACAGTGCTCTACATATCCTTGTATATCCGTTACATCGCCACAGAGTCAGCTACAGTGCTCTACATATCCTTGTATATCCGTTACATCGCCACAGAGTCAGCTACAGTGCTCTACATATCCTTGTATATCCGTTACATCGCCACAGAGTCAGCTACAGTGCTCTACATATCCTTGTATATCCGTTACATCGCCACAGAGTCCGCTATAGTGCTCTACATATCCTTGTATATCCGTTACATCGCCACAGAGTCAGCTACAGTGCTCTACATATCCATATTTCTCCATTCGCTCTCATGGGCGCACCCCCATCCCCCCCCCCCCCAGCGCAGGTTCCCTCACCGGTTGTATTAGCCAATCCCCGAGCATCTGGCTGTACTGACCCTTAGTCAGTTGACCCCGTTAACCACGACATCCGATTTTTTTCCATCCACGGATAGCCGTTCAAGCTAGGACACAGATAAGTGAAATTAATACTTTCATGTAGTGTCTTTCGTGTATTTGTTAGTCTATTATTCTTTGTTTGTTCTGTGCTGACGAAGGCTTTGGCCGCAACGTCCATTTTGTTTTTTGTAGTCGTGCTTTGGTAAAGCTCACAAGCTACTTCTCGTTTTTCAGTGATTCATATATTGTAGTCTGGACTGTCAATATGCTATCATTATAGACCCCTGGGAATTTGATATTTACTTTGTTGACAAAACTGGTTGACTGCAGCGGGGAGGGGGGAGGGTGTCATCGGGTTCCATCATTTAGCTGTAAAGTATTATTAGTTGTGCCCTGGGCATTTATTAGGGACTTTGTTACTTAATCTTGTGCCGCGATGAATATAAACTTTCCTACAATCCATTGGGAGGATTATCTGAACTTTAGAGCTTTAATTATGAAGAGCACACAAGTTTGTTAGATTATGGTCTGAAGGAAATTAAAACGTTTGGTGAAGATCATCATGGACTGTCAACAGGATATATTTACTTTGCCAATGTATGTTGTTGTGTTTATCTGGCATTATGTTTCACATTGTGGTTTTGTAGTTTGTTACATGCAGATCACGGATCTTCCCCACCCCAGCAGATGTCCTAATATATTGTTTTGATTTAATCAACTAGTTTGAGTCTACTCATTGTTGAATTTTGTTTACTATTTGTTTACTACGAGTGGTACATTACACCCTGTTTATAAATTATTTAAAGAGCAACTTGTGGATGGACAAACACATGCAGGCAAAATTTCTTCTGTCTACGGTAACTTTCCAGGCTCTTTATGCCTTCTATAGGATAACATAACTTCATACTTTTAGTGTTGGAATCTTACACATTATTCCACACTTGGGAGTTCGTGAGCCAATTTCAAGTTTTGCTATGATGGCTGATTAATAAGGATTGGTAACCCATTAATTTCATTATTTCCTTTATTTATGCGGCCTGTATTATGATCATTGTCTGCGAGACGAGTACTTAATTATGTCTCCTATTCCTATATTGCCGGTCTCTCTGGCCGAGGGGTTACACGACTTTCTCCGTAATCCCGTTTATCCACGCAGGGTATCGCAGCGCGCGAGAATTGGAAGCGTTTCTACCTGCGTTGGTGACTTGCGGGATAAGTGAGCAGGCCGCTCAGACAGCAATGGCAAACTACTGAGCGTAATCTTGCCAAGAAATCAACAATTAGCTGAAAGATGCTGATGTTGACAGCGATGTCCTGTAAAGGATATGCGAATTTTTAAAAACAAATCCCTATATTGCTTAGACTGGCTTAAGGGTGGCTGCAGTTGATGGATATTATATTGACTGTTACGTCCTTATATTTGCATGAGCCTGTTGCCGAGTACCTGAGTGGGTTAATTAGCTTGCTATTGTTTTGTCAACAAAATTGTGACCATGCTATTTTGTATATTTTCAAGTATCACTAGAGGCTGAGCTTAGTCGCGATCACCAGAGAGCACACAATTTTTATTTATTTATTTTAAGCAGCTAAATTAAGAACCCAGTTTCTCGAGACAAGTAAATAATGTGGTCTTTCCGGTTTAGAATCAGCTAAGTATGTGTCAGATGAATTTGACTGACATGAAAAGCTTAAAATGGAGAGAGAAATGGCAAATCCAGGTTAAAATTGACAACCACAAACGTTAATTAGAGAACAAAGAAAAAGAACGCCAGCACACCCTGGAAATGAAGAGGTTGGAACAGGAGATTGAGCTTAAGAGAATGGAGGTAGGAATTAATCCCATACCTTCAAAATCACCAAAAGAAAAGAATGATCAAATCAGTCAGGAGCCCACCAAACCCTACCAAAGACGATTACCATGTTATAGACAGACCAGAACAGGTCATTATTCTGCGCCTCAGAACAGGACACAATAGATGACTCAACCACATGTATACAAAAGTCAAGATTGGTGAAACAGCCATGTGCACATGTGGATTGGTGTCGCAGACAGCAGAGCACATACTCCAAGACTGCCCAAAATATAACATATCTAGGCAAACCTTCTGGCCTAGAGAGACGACAGTGGAAGATAAACTCCATGGATCGCTGAGTAAACTTAAAATGACTGTTAGTTTCATAAAAGAGACGACATTGCAGTTATAGACATATTTCAGGCGAACGAAAGAAGAAAAAATAAACATGTTAGCCCAGTGGCAGAAGTTCATGCAGAGGCATCTTATCTTCAGAATGTTTAATTTTGTTTTGTATATGTTTACTACTGGTGGTATATTACACCCTGTTTATAAATTATTTAAAAAGCAACTTGTGGATGGATAAACACACGCTGAAAAATCATCTTTGCAGAATGAGCAGTCTTCTTTTGTCTGCGATAACTTTCCAGGCTCTTTACACCTTCTATAGGAGAACCTAACTTCATGCATTTAGTGTTGGAATCTTACACATTTCTGTCTTATTCAACACTTGGGAGTTCGTTGGCCAATTTCATGCTTTCATATGATTGCTGATTAATAAGGATTGGTGTCTCATTCCTTCCATTATTTCCTTTATTTATGCCACAATTTCACCTAAATTAATTAAATTTCGACAAAATAATTTAAACATTAAATGTCTCTTTACTGTTTCTAATTTGAATATTTCTTGTAGAAATTTAATTTTTAAATGTTATTGTCTAAATTTAATTGTTAATTTTTGTCAAATGTTATTGTTCAAAAGTTATTGTTAATTTTTTGTGAAATGATATTGTTGAAATTTATTTTTTTTTCATTCAATGATAGTGACTTAATGCATATGGCGAAGTGGTCAAGCCATTTGACTCGGTCTCCGAAGGCTGTGGGTTCGATTCCGGGCCGCGTTCATCTGTTCACGAGTTAAATTTTTCGGAGACTTCTGGGGGTCGTCACTAGAGCTACGGAGTTTGTGCTTTGAGCGACGCTTTCCGCGCTGCGGAAAGAGACCGAGCCATATGGGATAAAACCCGATGCAATGAAGTCGACCCTGTCAACTTTTAAGCGATGTTTTATAAGATACTTTTCATTTTCTGAAATACAGCTTTTGTTTGCTCTATTCTGTTCTTAAGCTCTTTTGTGTACTTACCATCTGATGTTATGAAGGACCCCAAGTATATATAATTATCCACTTGGTTAAGACATTTCTCTTCTATTTTGATCTGCCTATTAGTGTTCGTATTGTATATCTTGCATGGTGTGTCCCTTTTCCTTCCACACAACCATACTGCTCTACACCAATTTTCAACATTTATTTTCTCTCTTATTCTTCTCATTATAATTCTGAGTAGAATCTTAACTGTATAGGCATATGTAAAGAAGAGGGGTTGTCATTGATACCCTTCTTAGCAGTGACCATATTGGTCGATGACCATATTCAATGTCTAAAAAGCGTCTATTAGGATAGGGGACAAACGATTTATCTCCAGTAGGTTGGGAAATGTGCCCAATCAGCAGAAAACAGGTTGTGTTGTAATCAAAGAGATTATTAGCGTTAAGTGGCATGAAATATTGAAAGTCTGTTAGAAGATGTGGTAGATGGTATGCAATGGATCAATAATACAGAGTTGTTTTAAGAAAGGTCAACTTCATAACAGACACGGTTGGTTGGATGGAGACTTGACGCTATTGTGAAATGACAAAGTAAGATAGAGGTGGACAAAGTAAGAAATGGTATTAAAGCTAGACTTGAAGAAAACCCTGGTATTGTTGAAAGATAGAACATATGAAGGTTAGTGTAGCAGACATTGTGGTATAGAAAGTTGAAGATGTCAGCCGTGGAAATGGCCCCTTGATAACGAATATTCAGATATCGAAACTATCCCAGGTGGAGCCACAGACTGTATTGCCATAAATGTTTTTTATGACTGTTTCATTTGAGCTCATGTACAACGAAGGTTTGGAGTTCTTGGTGCTGTGACATGAAAAGTTTTGAAGCTTTCTAGGAAAGACAGAGACACTTTGTAGTAGAAAGAAGCACCAAGAGTGTGGAGAGATGCGTGAGTAGTCTGTATAAGTGCTTCTTTAGCAGATACTCTGGAATAGTAAGTTGAAGCTTTCGGTAATGTAAAAGGGGGAACGTGCTGAGGTTGATGATTATGTAGTGTGAAATACCTTTTCAGATAAACGTTCATGACGCTCTTGACATAATTACAGAAGCTACATTTTTCCTAATTTGGGTAAGACGTGTTTCTTAATTTGGTCGAAATATTTCTTACTTTGCCATACCTATTTCTTAGTTTGGCCGGCATATTTTCTTACATTTTATAAGTTTGGTTGGAATATTTCTTAATTCGGCGAACATTTTTATTACTGTGGCTAGTATATTTTCTTACGTTTTGTGTAGGGTATAGCACAAGCTGAAAGAGATCAACTGCAAAGACAGATAGATGAGTTGAAGAGACAAGTCAAGGCACTGCTGACGCCGACTCCGAATAGCGACAACGAAAAACTACTGGCGGAAATGAAGGAGATTCAGCAAAACATCAAGTAAGAAGTAGAACATATGGCACTGATTAAGAAGGAGAACGAAGAGATTCTACAAACCATTAAATCAGAGCGAGAACTACAGAAAGCTGAAATGGAAATATTCCGAAACAAACCAACAGAAGCCGTACAAGAAATCACAGATACATCGCAGGATGAAAATCAAGAGACCGAGCCTGAACCGCAAGCGTAAGCCAGCAGCCCAACCACGACACCCGAGACATTCAAAGGGGAGCCAATATCCCACCAGACATCCGATGAAAACCGAGATGAGCACCCTGACGACGGCATAGAGGGCGACCCGATAACGCCAACATTCCACGCAGATATAACGAGGAAATACGAACTCAAGTGCGTGGAATACAGAAAGCGCATGGAATAATAAGAAAAGAAGTACAAGAAACTCAACGGGGAAACAATGCCCCGCCGTACCGCCATAGTACCAGATTTAAAAAACGAGGATGACGAACACCCATGGCAATACAATATAGATGACGGAGAAATCATCCCATGGCTGACCACGGAGGAAGCAATCAAAAGACATCAAGAACTCAAACGCGGGAAGCGGATTGAAAGAAACCGCAATGAGGCATATCACATCGAAAAGCTTCTACAGGCAATACACAAATGAGAAAGCAAAAATACCAAATACAAAGTCCTTTTAAGGACTGCAACCAATCAAGCCAGACGAGCCAGGAGCCTGCGCCAACAAAGAAAACCACAAGAGGAAACATGCACAAAGGACAGCCGCCGATCGATCCCTCTGCTGACGTCACAGACACAAACGCCACATAACCAGTCCGAGATAGGACGTACTCGTAAGAGCGCATAAGGTAGGAATTAGGGTGAATGAACCCACAAAAACCACAGACCTCAATAATAACCACAACTGAGGAAGCAGGCTGAACGGGGCAGAATTTGGAATATTTGTTTTGAAAATTGGAATTGGAATTGGTATTAATTTTTATAAGGTTGGTTGAGATATTTATAAATTTGGTTGAAATATTTCTTTACTTGGCCAACATTTTTCCCAGGTGGTTAAAACATTTACCTACTTTTTATAAGTTTGGACGAGATATTTAAAAGTTTGGTTGAAATATGCTTTTGCTTGGCCAATATGTTTCCCATCTGATTACATATTTTCCTACATTTTATAAGTTTGGACGAGATATTTATAAGTTTGATTGAAATATGTCTTTACTTGGTTAATTTTTTTTCCAGTCGGCTAACAATTTTTCCCTACTTTTTAAAGTTTGGATGATTAGTTTGGCTAACATTTTTCCTGGTTTGGTAGATATATTTATAAGTTTATTTGAAATATGTTTTTACTTGGTCGATATGTTTTACTATTTGGTTAACAAATGTTCCTACTTTTCATAATTTTGTACGAGATATTTATTAGTTTGGTCAACCCTTTAGTTGATTTGGCTAACATTGTTCCTACTTATTATAAGTTTGGTTGACATATTTCTTAACTTGGTCAACATTTTTCCTTTTGTTTTATAAGTTTGGTCGAGATATTTCTGTATTTCCCCAACATTTTTCCTATTTGGCTAACAATTGTTCCTACTTTTTATAAGTTTCGATGAGATATTTATAAATTTGGATAAAATATTTCTTACTTTAGCCAATGTTTTTAATAGTTTGGCTAACATTTTTACCTTATTTTTATAAGTGTCTTTAAGAAATGTTGTAATATGCCAACATTTCTTCCTAATTTGGGTAACACATTGTCTTATTTCTGTTGACATATTTATCAATTTGGTTGATATATTTCTTACTTTAGCCAACATTTCCACCATTTGGCTAACATATGTCTTCCTATGATAAACATGTTTCTTAGATTGACAAAAAAAATTTCTTAATTCGGCAATTATTTTTCTCAAGTTGGTAATCATTTTTACTTCCTTTGTCATTACCATTTTTTAGTTTGTCCATCGTGTTGCATATTTTATTACTTCGATCGACATATTTCTTGATTTGACTAACATATTGTCATAATTTGTATATGTTTGGTTGAGCTATTTTGGAATGTGGCCAACATTTTTATTACTTTGGCTAACATATTTTCTTATTTCGGGTACAATGAGGATGATCTTTCGAGTGTCTAACTAAGACCAATATTCGAGGCCGGTATTTTTAAGTGTTCATGGTTGAAGACTTATCGTCGTGCCCAGTAAGTTTCAAAAGAACTGAATAAATGATTATAGTAATTTTGTGAGCTAACGAAACCTGACCGCGCATATATACTGGCAAGGTACATAATGAATAAATACCACACGAAGGCGCTGACAATGACTTTCAATGGTGTATTTGATATCTACGGTGACACACAAAACGTTGTTATCAGTTTGATGAGTAGGGGTTATGGTTGCACATGAAATGAAACTTATTTACAATAATTATCAACAACTTTTGTCAGGGTAAGGTATTTATTGTCGTTGGTGCATATCGGCTGTGCAAGAAATAACATATATGTCTCTTAGTATATATTTATTGTTCCTATTCTACTACTACTACTACTACTACTACTACTACTACTACTACTACTACTACTACTACTACTACTACTACTACTACTACTACTACTACTACAACTAGTCTTTCTCCACTTCTTCTTCCGCTTCGTGTACTACTAGTATTACTACTGCCACTAATACTACCATTTATTCTAAAGCTACTACTAATATTACTACTATTGCTCCTCCTCCTCTTACTACTACTACTACTACTACTACTACTACTACTA
Source organism: Cepaea nemoralis (assembly GCA_014155875.1). Taxonomy (NCBI): domain Eukaryota; kingdom Metazoa; phylum Mollusca; class Gastropoda; order Stylommatophora; family Helicidae; genus Cepaea; species Cepaea nemoralis. The sequence goes on from JACEFZ010005665.1 coordinate 641,114, forward strand.
CTACTACTACTACTACTACTACTACTACTACTACTACTACTACTACTACTACTACTACTACTAATACCACTATTGTTGCAAGTACTATTGCTACAACTACTATTACTATTACTATCATCACTACTACTACTCTAATACTATTGATCTTTCCCCCCTTCTTCTTCCTCTCATTCTACTACTATTTCTACTACTACTACTACTACTACTACTACTACTACTACTACTACTACTACTACTACTACTACTACTACTAGTACTACTACTACTACTACTACTACTACTACTACTACTACTACTACTACTACTACTACTACTACTACTACCACTACTACTACTACTACTACAACTACTACTACTACTACTACTACTACTACTACTACTACTACTACTACTACTACTACTACTACTACTACTACTACTACTACTATCATCACTGCTTCTACTTTAATACTACTTTTCAAAACGCCACCGCAGTGCTGATGTATCCTTCGCATGTTTTAATGGAATACCCAGCTGCGCCATCGAGTACCCACAATCACCCAAGCGCTCAATTAAGGTCTTTTGCACACTTAACGATGGTAATTTGACACTCGGCCAGATCGTAGACGCTGACAGGATAGATTTTAGCCGTCGACATAGCCAGCGCCACGCAAGAAACACCATCAGTATCATCGGCAACATTGTCTCCCCTTGGCACAGGTGAAATTATCTTCCCTTGGCACAGGGACCCACAATAGGGGACCCGCAACAGGAGTCCCAGAAGGACCCACAGGACCCACAACAGGGGACCCACAAGGATCCACAAGGACCCACAACATGGGTCCCACAAGGAACCAAATGGGACCCACAAAAGGACTCACAACAGTAGACCCACAGGGACCCATATCAGAGGACACACAGGGATTCATAACAGGGGAATCACAACAGGGGACCCCCAACAGGGGACCCACAACAGGGACCCACAAGGCCCCACCGGGACCCACAACAGGGGACACACAGTGACCCACAACAGAGAACATACAACAGGGAACCCACTACAGAGGAACCACAGGGACCCACAAAATGGGATCCACAACAGGGGACCCACAACAGGGGACCCACAACATGGGACCTAAAAGGACCCACCGGGACCCACACCATGGGACCCATATGGACCCACAACTAGGGACCCATAGGGACCCACAACAGGAGATCCACAAGGATCCACATGGATCCACTACAGCAGATCCACAACAGATGACCCACATGAACCCATAACAGAGGACACACAGGGACCCATAATACAGGAAACAAGGGACCCACAACAGGGAACATACAACAGGGGACCCACAACAAAGGACCCACAACAAGGGACCTAAAGAGGCCCACAACAGGGGGCCCACAATAGGGGACCCACAACAAGGACCCACAAGGCCCCACCGGGACCCACAACAGGGGATCCACATATACCCACAACTGGGAAGCCATAGGGACCCACAATAGGGGACCCACATGGATGCACAGGGACCCACAACAGCAGATCCTGAAGCATCCATAGAGACCCACAACAGGGGACCCACAGGTGCCCAAACGGGACCCAAGGGACCTACATGGGACCCACATCAGGGGATCCACAAAAGGGGACCCACAACAGGGGACCCACAGAGACCCATATTCACCCCAGCGACCCACAAGAACGCCCAGGGACCCATAAGGTCCCAAAGGGACAACAACAGGAGATACATGGGGACCCATAGGACCCACAACAGGTTATCCACAAGGATCCATAGTGACCCACAACATAGGGCTCACAGGGGACCCACAGGGATCTAACGGGGACCCACAACAGGGACCCACCAAAGGGACCCTTATGGACCCACAATGATTCACAACAGGGATCCACAGAGACCCACAACAGGGGAAACACAAAAGGGGACCCACAAGGATGCACAGGGACGCACAATCCGGGACCCACAACAGGGGACACACAACAGTCTACCCATGACAGGGGATTCACAGAGATCTACAAGGACCCACATGGACCAACAACAGAAGACCCAAAAAAGGGAACCCACAGGAGACCCACAGGGACCCACATCAGGATTAATCCTGAAAAGGAGATCGTTTCCTCCCGATACTGCTACTTCTGTCCCTCTCTCTTGCTCTCTCACTCTCACTCTCTCTCTCACTCTCTCTCTCTCTCTCTCTCTCTCTCTCTCTCTCTCTCTGTCAACTTCAATCACTAATACCCTTAATCTTTCCGGTTGTTACAATGTTCTTCAGACATACACACACACTCTCTCTCTCTATCTCTCTCTGTGTTTGTCTGCCTGTCTATCTCTCCCTCCCTCTCTCTCTCTCTCTCTCTCTCTCTCTCTCTCTCTCTCTCTCTCTCTCTCTCTCTCTCTCTCTCTCTCTCTCTTTGTCAACTTCAGTCTCTAATATTCTTAAACTTCCCGGTTGTGACAATGCTCTTCAAACACTCTGTCTGTCTGTCTGTCTGTCAGCATACCTCTCTGGCTGCCTTACTGTCTGTCTGTCTTTCTCTCTGTCTGTCTGTCTGTCGGTCTGTCTGTCTGTCTGTCTGTCTGTTTGTTTGTCTGTCTGTCTGTCTGTTTGTCTGTCTGTCAATTTCAATCTCTAATATCCTTATTCTTCCCTGTTGTCGCAATCTTCTTAATAAATTCTGTGTCTGTCTGTCTGTCTGCCTGTCTGCCTGTCTGTCTGTCTGTCTGCCTGTCTGTCTGTCTGTCTGTCTGTCGGTCGGTCGGTCGGTCGGTCGGTCGGTCGATCGGTCGGTCGGTCGGTACGGTCTGTCGGTCGGTCGGTCAGTTGGTCGGTCGGTCGATCGATCGGTGGGTAGGTGAGTCGGTCGGTCGGTCTTTTTGTCTGTCTGTCTGTCTGTCTGTCTGTCTGTCTGTCTGTCTATCTGTCTGTCTGTCTGTCTGTCTGTCTGTTCGTTCCTCTCTCTCTCTCTCTCTCTCTCTCTCTCTCTCTCTCTCTCTCTCTCTCTCTCTCTCTCTCTCTCTCTCTCTCTCTCTCTCTCTCTCTCTCTCTCTGTCTGTCAGCTTTTATCTCTAAATACCCTTAATCTTCCCAGTTGTCACAATCTTCTTTATACACTCTTTTCTTATGTTCACTCATACAGTGGCAAGTCCTGTGACGAACTTCACCCCCATAATTGTATCCACATGTCTCTCTATCATATGGCAGATGACCTGCCTCTGTTGCTGTAATGTGTAGATTATCTGTCACATTTTGACTCCCTAAGCTCTATGGGCTTCCTTTTCTCTCTCTTCTCTCTTCTCTTCTTTATCTTTCCAATATTCCATGTCTCTTTATATGTCCAAAATAATTCTTCTTCTTCTTCTTTCATTCGCTTGAAATATATCTGTAACTGCAATGTTGTCTCTTGTATGAATTTAACAGTCTTTTGTAGTTCACTCAGTGGTCCGAAGAGTTTATCTTCCACTGTCGTCTCTCTAAGCCAGGCAGGTTTGCCTAGATATGTTGTATCTTGGGCAGTCTTGAAGTATGTGATTTGCTGTCTGTGACACCAATCCACATGTGCACGTGGCTGATTCACCAATCTTGAATTGTGTATACATGTGGTTGCATAATCTATTGTGTCCTGTTCTGAGGCGCAAAATATTTAATGTTCATCATTGTTGAATGTCTTAATAACCAAATTTCTTCAATATTAAATTCTGGTGGGATATATATACTTGTTATCCTTCCTGTCCAATGAATGGTTAATACTCTTCTGTAACATTCTCATAAGGTTAACAAAATTGCCTTGCCTTGGTGTAAGTAAACATCTGTTGATTATGTCCCTTGTAATACTTTAAGTGCGGTGGCAGGCTCCCTTCTTCGTCATCTTTCCTTCCCATACAATCGTATTCCTCTTCGTCCTCTTATTCTTCTCCTCCTTTTTTCTTCATTATGCCACCTCCTATGGAGCATATCCCCTCAGCCAACTCACGATAGCCAACTTCGTAGGCTTGTTCATGATTGATAGGATTGTATAGCTACAGGATGAGGTAGCCACTCACGCCAATCCTAGCCAATCACCTCTTGCGACATGCATGGTAGGTTATAGCGTAACTATTTTTTGCTTCTCTCATGGCCCCGGTAACACACAGTTTTACTAACACTCTTATTAGACTAGTAACAATAAATTAAGACAGTGACACTAAGCTATTACAATAATAACTGCAATCTATAATAATAATAATAAAAATTAAACCATCAACATAAGGACATACGCATCGATGGCAATAAGGTAGAGAAAGTGTGGCGCCAGTATCTTGAAGATAGGGTGAGAGACAGCCAAGTGACGATTGCAGGCTAGACAAACCCCTTCCATCAGCAAATGGGTGAATCCTAGAGAACAGAAAGATCATGTATGAAAGCTAGTTCCGTGATATGTAAACTCTTCATTTACTGCACGCCATTTAACTCTTGTTAAAAGCAAGACAATACTAAAAGATCTGTTCAGTGCGTCAATTGAAGTGTTTGTAGTGGCTTTGGTAGATTCTGCTGGAATATCATCAGGACTAGCAGATTTCCCATTCTTCGATAGTTTGATAGTATTCCTAATGATTTTTTTTGGCTGTTTTCTCACAGTTGTTAGCCAGCTCCATTGTCGCAAGATCTGCTGGATCTTTAGAGGCTAGTCTATTTAGAAGTTTCTCAAACTAGTAGACCCATCTACTCATATGATCTGTGTAATGTTGTCGAGAACATTCCTATTACTTGATTTGACAAGCAAACTTGGTTGATTATATTTTCCTGCTACGTTCTTTGTGGTGGTGTACAGGTCTCTGATGTGTTCCTTTTGTCGCTGCCACTTCTGTCTCTCTCGCAAAGCCAGATAACAATGTTCCTTTAGCCACCCTTATCCACTTTGTAACTTCATTATTAGTCTCTATGCATTGTTCATAAAATCAGACTATCATCACTGATTTTTCTATTGTTTCAGTCTGCCTGTCTCCCCCACCCCCACCCCCTCTCTTTCCCCCCTTTCCCCCTACTTCTACTTTAAACAGAAGAAGAAGAAGATTCTTTTGTTTTTACTACTTCTACTTTAAACACTGGGTAGAGCTGGGGCGACCATCCCCGACCCAGCGCGTCCACAGGTGGCGGATCGTGGAACGGCCTCTAGATATAGAGGTTAGCTGCGAATACCCAATAAGCAGCCGCGGAACAACTGGCGGTGGGCACAGAGGGCGAGGAAAGATCTCAGGGTGGGATCTGAGTTCCTTAGAAAATACCTCATATGCTCGGAGACGTGCCTGCCAAGCTAGTCGGGGCGCTCTAACCCCGCTCCCGGGTAGGTGGAACCCGTTAGCTTTGGACAGCAGTCCATCTAGGAGACGGAAAACTCCAAATATAAACCCCCAAGTTCAAGGTGGACCAGCGTGCTGAGGAACTGGATGGCCATGGGTTAACTGGTCGTGAACGTTGGACTTCTGGCAGGCGTGCGGGGTGGCACCAGGCGTATGGACTCCTGCAGGACATCCCCTGCCTCTTCACTAGCAAGCAGGCAATGCTAGGGTGACCGTTTATTTCCTGCAATATCCAAACTTTGCCTATGGATTTATTTAAACACGGGAATCGTCGCCGGAGCTACGGAGCACGTGCTCTGCGCTTGACACATCCCTCAGAGGCTAGCGAAGAGAGAGTGAGGAGGAGAAGACGAGGAAATGGTGTGAGAAGACGGCATAGAAATAGGAGGGCAGGCGCCAGGAGAACAAGACGAAAAGTGGAGAGACTAGGTTTCAACTATGTAAGAGTGGGATACTGGAATTGTCGCAGTGCCAGACAGAGAGGTCCTGTATTGGAGAGACTAATATATGATTTTGACGTCCTCATGCTCCAGGAGCTAAATACAGACAAATACCATTGCCCTGGGTACGCCAGTTATATAAACCCTACTGGGCAGAAGAGACATGGACAAGGTCTGCTGGTGAAGGAAGGAGTGAAGCATGTGGTACTTGACTTGAGCCAGTGGAATCACAGTGCAAGAGAGGTCCAGGGTATACAAATGGAGATTGGTGGCTTAAGTTGGAACATCATAAATGTATATGCCACAGTGGACTGTTTGGTCAGAAAGGAACATTGGGACTGGCTTAAGGAACTGGAGGAATTACCAGGTGATAGGCTACTCATGTGTGGCGACTTCAATGCAAGGAACAGAGATTGGGACAGTAGTGGAGAAAACCGACAGGGAATTGCCCTTGCGGATGCAATGATGGACTCCGATGTGGTCTGCATAAATGATGGTAGGCGGACAAGAATGGCAATGAGGCCTGGCGATGCAGACACAGCTATTGACTTGGCACTTGTTTCCCAGTCATCAGACCTTGATGTAAAGTGGACTGTTTTGAATGATCATGGCAGTGATCACATGCCATACTCAGTCCTGATCTCTAAACCCAGGAAAGTTAAAGCTGGGAGAGCGCGCAAGACCTTCCGGTATGAGTGGACCGATTGCCTTCTTGGACGCCTCAGACAAGGGGCATGCAACAGGACTGTTAAAACTCCCTTTTTGCAGCCACCATGGTGGACCCCAGAAGTAGACCATGCTTGGAAAGCAAATAGAGCTGCAGTGAAGCAGCTAAAGAAAGTGTGACAGACACTTCGAAGCTCACGAGAGGAAGTGGACACAGCGGAAAACGTCAAGAAAGACAAGGTGGAGGTTTTCAAGCGCTGTGCTGCAGAGGCCAAAAAGGCAAAATGGGAATGTTTCATGAAGGAGATTGGAGGTGATAAAACACTGCGAACATTTTGGAAACCGCACAGGCAAATGCAGAGAAAAGATCGGCCTATGACAGTGGGAACAATTTATAGAGATGATGGTGTGCGCGTGACAACAGACAAAGAGAAAGGGGAGGCGTTTCTCCAGAGATTTTTAGAGCAGACCAATCATAATGATGCGGACACCAGGGATGCAGTTAGAGAGGAGTTATCTGGCACCACGAAGAATATGCAGTATGAAGACATCATACGGGTGGAAGATGTTAAACACATTTTGAAAAAGGCAAAAGACACGGCACCAGGGCCCGATGGGGTCAGGTATGGCCACATGAAGGGTTTGAGCGATGCAGACCTGGAGGAGATGACCGACTGCTTTAACCAGAGCATTAGGACAGCATCAGTACCGCAGGATTGGGTGCACAGCTATCTCATCCCTCTCCCAAAACCATTCAAGGATCAGTCAAAGCTTAGCGGCTTTAGGATCATCACCCTTCAAAATACATTTGGGAAGGTTTTAGAGAAGATAGTCGCTGTTAAGCTGCAGGATTTTTTGGAAAGGGGGAAGCTTCTTCCAAGAGGCCTGGGGAGCTACAGGCCAGGAAAAGATACCTGGTCAAATGCAGCCACTTTTGCCTTTGATGTTTATGAGGGGTTCCAGAGTAGACAGGAAACGATGGCGGTAGCGCTTGATCTCGAGGATGCGTACAATAGAGTTCGATATGATATTTTGATGACCGCACTGATGGAGAAGGGGGTCAATCCCTGGTTGGTGAACTGGATAGCAGCCGTCCTGCACTCTCGTCGGGTTGCTCTCCGTCTGGGTGCATGGACCTCAGAGCCACATATGTTAACCCCGGGACTGCCACAGGGATCTGCAGTCTCACCGGTGCTCTTTAATGTGTATACGAGCAAGATTGCAAACCTAGAAGCACCAGGGGTTGGAAGAATACTAACATTTGCAGATGATATTCTTGCATATAGGCAGGGGAGAGATAGGGAGCAAACAGCCCAGGAGTTACAGGCGACAGTAGATAAAGTGATTGACTGGTGCACAGAAATGAGTGCTGTCATCCACCCGGAAAAGGCGGCTGTTTTGTGGTGCTCTCTGGACAACAGGATTGTAAGAGCTGATGTCCCAAGCCTCGCGATAGATGGTAGAAATGTCAGCAGAGAGAACAAACTGAAGTATCTGGGGATCACATTTGACAGGAGCCTATCCTTCAAGGACCATGTGGAGACGGTTGTGACAAGATCTCAAAAGGGACTCAGTGCACTTAAAACTATGGCTGCAATGGACACAGAGCAGAGAATGCTTTTCACACTATATCAGCACTTGATCCTCTCAGTAATTGATTATGGATTAGGTCTGCTCACTGTCTCAGAGAGTCAGCTGGTGAAGTTAGAGCGCATACAGAACTAAGCTATGCGGGTCATTCTGGGATGCACTAGAGACACCCCAGTAGTGTGTATGCGTTACATCCTTAGTCTGCCGACTGTTGCTGGTATGCTCAAGGTGATGCAGGCGAAGGCATACCTCAGAGTAGCTGCAGACACAGACCACCCACTGCATGAGGAGCTGGACGCAGTTAAGGGTCAGCGACTGATAAGAGGGAAATCATGGATGGCTCAGGCGGAGGATACGATCAGACAGGTGTGCCCCTTGGAGAACATTAGGCGTGGAGAGGAGTGGGTCAGAGTGCCAGCGGAGCAGTCAGACTTGTGCAGAGTTATAATCACATTAAGCCGGGAGTGCAGGGAGTGGCCAGCAGGGGCCACGGAAGTGGAAATCCAGCAACTAATTCAGGACAATGCTCACTCGGGTGATGTGATTATCTACACAGATGGTTCGGTGTCAAGAGGTGAGAGAAGTGGCTGGGGGTTCATAGCCAAAGCTAATGGTCGATGTTTGGGGCAGGAGAGCCTGGCATATGATACCACAACATCCAGCTTAAGAATGGAGGTGGAGGCAGTCACTGCGGCTCTCCGCTGGATGGAGAATACGACACACACACACACACACACACACACACACACACACACACACACACATCGTGATTGTAACTGACTCAGAAAGCATGCTGACGAGGGTGAGGACGGGCAGGCTTCGTGCGGAGTGGCTTGCTTCGCTTCGGAGGTCACGGGTGACAAGCATCGCCTGGATCTTTTCTCCGGGGCATGCCGGTGTGCTGGGAAATGAACAGGCGGACAGATTGGCTGGCTCTGCAGAACTTGGTGGAGTATTGATACATGACAAGGCAGATGTGGTTGCGGCCTTGTGGGAGCACGTGTATACCGCGAAGGAGCAAATGGATTACCATGGTCTGGCAAGAATGAGGCAGCGAGGAGTGACGAGGGGATCTGGCCGACGCTCAACGCTCAGAGGAAAGGCGAGACGGACTTATAATCAGATTGCTACTGGTACTATTAGTGTTGGAACTCTTCGCTGGCTGCTGAGGATGGGGACGGAGCACTTATGGGAATGCCCCGAATGCTGTGATGTCGATTCCTAAATCAATAAATCAATCAATCATTCTACTATAAACAAATATATCTTCTTACACTATTTTTTTGCATATCCTTTTTTTTTTTTTTTAAACAGGACATCGCAGCCAACACCAGCTTTTCTGCTGCTGTGATCTCTTGGCAAGGTTACGTTCATTTGTTTGTCATTTCTTTTTGAACTACCGGCACCGATACCAACGCGAAACTAACGCAAGGCGTTCTGCTGCCAAATCGCGCGCAGCTGTGTTTCGAACGCGGGTATACGGGATTATGAACCGCATCGGTAATCCCTTCGCCACGGAAACCGGCTTTCACACTTTATCAAATCTTTATGTTTTCATTCCTTTTTTCCCAATCCTTCTATGCATGAGTCATACTAAGTGCTTTTAACGTGCTGCCAGCAGTCTTCATGCTCACCTCAATTACTAACTGTTAAAGTACCTGGTACTTATTACAAACTGACCATACATTGTTACGTTATTTATTAATTTCTGAAGCATTCTACGTTATATTGGTTTCCATGTTAGTGGCAGACTTACTAGTGGCAAAACAAGTTATGAGTACATTTCGAAGGGGGAAAACGCTAACCTAAATGTGTTAGCGACTCGTGGTTGCAGGCGTCCGCGTTGTTGTACCACAGTTTGACCAGATCCCATGTCAGTTTGGGGCAGCTTGGTGTAAAAATCTATCAGAATATGCATAATAAAAAACACCACAGATCAGTGAAAACAGCGACAAAAGATCAAAATACACCTGTTATGCGCTGTTATCTTTCATGCCTTACTGATTCCTGTCTTCTATCATATCCTATACTTTCTTCGTTTGTAGTAGACTTCCCCTTCTTCTGACCCAATATTACAGATTGGCTGTTAATCTGTTAAGGCTTCTGGAGTTGTTGTTGTTGTTGTTGTTGTTGTTGTTTTTTTTTCTATTTTTTTTTAATGTTTTTTTTGTGGGGGGGGGGGGGAGGGTTCTGGCTACGGATTACTTGCGCATCTTCATAATTTTTGACTGGTTGTACATGGTTCCGTCATCAAGCTACTGGGTTAAGTGCGTGGAGCGACACTGTGAGCTGTGGATATCACGTGGAATCTGTCCACTGTGGTTTGTATTGTGAAATGCTTGTTCAGAAATATGGCGGACGGCATGTTGCTGAACTAGCTGGTTTTTGCCTTATGCTGTAATGTGTATGCAACTGCTGGTTTACTAGTGGCTGTCGCTTTATCGACGATGAACTGTAATTTTAGTGGCGGACTGTTGTTTTGGAATTCTGACAGCAGTTTTATGCATGCATGCCTGTGTGTGCTGTTGGTTTTTCGGGACTGTGTCTGTTTCACTTTTCACATGAGGAAATGGGAAGCATTTTTTTTAAAATATGATATTCATTGGCAAAGGAACAGCGCATTATGGGGTGACCATTTGCAGTAAAGTTGAAATCACGACTCTCGACAAAGTAGACATTCCTACTCATGCAAATTATATGTTTCTCGAGTTCTTCATAAGTTCTAATGCTATTTACATTGCTTGCAGCTCCACTAATCCTTCCTGCAAATCCTCTTCTTCTCCTCTAAATCTGACTCCAAAAAACGTCAACTTTCCCGGCTGTCACGATGCTCCCAAGTAACCTTTTTCTCAAGGCGTAATCAAAATACGTGATGACAACAATACCATATGGGTAATAATCTTCAATATAAGATTGGTGAACTTCCTTTCGCAGACCTTATATTGATGAATTCCTTTGGCAGACCTTATTCATACGTTTTCTTAGCTGACGATAAAATTATTATCAGCGAAAATAGCTAGATGTAGAAATGTTCTCAGCATAGGCTCCGACATAAGAAATGCCACAACACTGACACCAGAACAACGTTGACAGAGAAGTAGACAAAGACAGGAAACAGATTAAATAACCAATGGCCTCTGCTGCTTTCTAGACTTCCTCTTGTGCTGCTACTTTTAATCTTCCAATGGAGCACAGGCTCTCAGTTAATTCATGCCCAGCCCTTTGTATTCTTTGATTAGTTGGATTTTGTAGCTAAAATTTTCTACGAGAATAGGAAGCCAGTCTTGCCATCTTTAGCCACCCCTTACGACATTCATGGTAGGTTACAGTGTTGCTAGTCTTCTCTTATGGGCCCCATTAACAAATGGGCGTGAGTTACTAATAGACAACTGACAAGTATCCGCACAGGACTGGAATATAATTTTCAAGCCAACAAGTTTAATGCTTTGATGCATGGGCCAGTTAACCTAAAGGACACTTCTGAAACATGCGTTCGTCCAAACATGCGGTCTGAATGAAGAATTAGTGAAGCGTTGCCAGGTAGCAAACAACTGTGAGAGGTGAAATCAAGTAAATGAGCTTTAGTTTTTTGTTTTTTTTTGGTCGCTTTGAACTCAGGCGTAGTCAATACACGTGATACTACATATGGCACACTGGACTGATTTTTTGCATGTGGGTTAGATTTCCCTATTACCGTTGACCCTCGCCATCAGGCGAACCCACTCCGACTTCTGAGGTAATTATAAGTCAAAGACAGTAGCAAGTAATTTATAAAATACAAGTTTATTTACCATGTTTAATAGTGTGAGAATAGACTTACCGGATTTTTTGGTCCAGGTGTCTGATACAGCTGAATGGCTACAGGTTTGAGATTGTTCTCGGAATCCAGGTAGAAGAGGCACAGTGGAGCACATACCTGACATACAAATTAAGGCAAATCTCAGCTTTTATGATTAGTATTCATTTTAATGGTGAAAAAAAATATGAAAATTGTGGTTACGGCTTTTGTATTATTTCTGCTGTAATTTAGGGGAGAGGGGAATGGGATGAGGGTTGGGTATATTTTTCAAGGATGAGGCTTAAAGGCGGCAGTTGTTATATATGGCGTTTTGGATTGCCAGTTGCCGTCATTCGTATTTGCGAGCGCTATCAAGACAAGTCACCTGAACAGTTCAAGACGCCTGATACGGGGGAGGAAAATGGCACGTTGCAAGTCCAACAACAAGAAACATCAGACACAGAAGATGTACAGCGTGGGAGCCGCCAAAGCCGGAAAGAAGACGAGCGTGTAGAGCCTGTCTGCAATGTGCAACAAAGAACCTGAAACTACAGTTACTACTGAAGATACCATGAGGGAGACCGACGACAGCCCACCACAGACAAGAGCCAAGACAGCTGAGAAGAAGGAGGAGAAAGACACCAGAGTCGGTAACACCAACTCAAATACAGTCAGATGGGCTGTCAAGCGGATTCACGTGAAGAAAATCTCCACATCAGAATCTTGAAGACGGAGCGGATCCTGGCTTACTCAAAGATCCCCACGACGCTGGCGGCTGTGACGATTGAGGGCAGCGAGATATCAGTAGTATTTCAGGTCCTAACTATGTAGGAAATGAGGAGCAGTACGTCATACATGTCATCATATTTTACTATATAAAAAGTCATCATACTGTTGCCACAACAATAACAATATATATATTCATAATATAATATTAATTATATATATATATATATATATATATATATATATATATATATATATATATATATATATATATATATATATATAAATCATGACAGTGAAAACGATAACGACACATACCAAGACACAACAATGTATATAGACTATACAATGTATATAAAAGAATTGTATCTGCGTAGTTGGTATGGTGTTATTTGCATAATAGATGACCCATAAGTAGTTTGTTGGTGTGTTGGTGGCGTATAAAAGCAATAAGAGTGGTCAGGTATATGACCAGTAAGTGGGACAGGGTTGTAGGTGGGTGGTGCCGCGTCGTTTATTGTTGTTCTTCTTTGGTCTCGTACCGTGATCGGTTGAGAGCATGAGTGAGTGTTCAGTGGTTGGTGCGAGTATGTGGGAATGTGAGTGGGTGGCGTTGTAATCAATAGTAGCTGGTTAGTACCAGGTCGTGTAGTGTTGACGGGTTATTTCAAAAATGGTGGTGTACTGTGTGTGTGAGAAATCGATTCTTCCCTACGCCGCAAGCATTGTCGTTTCTGAGTCTTTTCTTTTTAATGTAGACGCAGTTCGAACAGCATTTTGGAGGAGCGAAGGTTTTATTAAAGAAGGAAATATGAAGGCATGGTATATTTGGGTGAGTTTTTACTGTTGTTTTGCTGTAAATACGCATGTCCAGATTAGATAGCTATAGTGTGATAAAACTAAGACCAACTTTATGTGTATCTTTTTGTAGTTGTGGGTATCGTGTTTAGAAGATTGCCTTGTATATGTCGGTTTTCTTGTATGTGTGTGTTTCCATTAGTTGTTGTAGTGCAGTCTGTGTAGGTGTTAGAAATGAATAGTAACTACGTTCTTCTGTTCCTTGAATGTTATGCCAGTTTCATTGTTTGTCTGTCTCAGTGGCAGAATGTCAGGGATTATTTACAAGGCTCTTGATTGGTGTATTTTTTACTGTGTAGATTTTCTAATTGTGTGTTGCTTATGAGTGGCCGAGTTTTGACGAATAGGTGTCTGTACTCTGCTAATGCTAAAAGCAGTTTTGCGAATTTTTCTTTTGTAGTTGAAAGTATTGTGTGTTAGAAAGATAGCTTTGTATATGTCAGTGTTCTTGTCTGTGTGTGTGTCTATTATTTGTTGTAGTGCAGTCTGTGTGGCGTTTAGACATATATGGAACATATTTTATTCTGTTTCTTGACTGTTGGGTCTGCACAGTTGGCATGACGCTATTTGTTTGGATCTGTGTACTGATCTTTCTGTGGTTGGTGTCCTGTTGAAAAGTAATATGTATGTTAACTTTCGCTTATGGGTGTGGTGTGTTCGGTTGTGTTAGTTAGGTTTTGTGTAGTAATTGTATCCTTTTTTGATTCTCATGTGTAATGGTGGTGCTTGTTGTTCCACTAAGTATTTGCATATCAGAATGTTTGTCTGTTGTGTTAAATGGTCGTTGCCTTGTATTGATTGCATACATGTTTTTTAGAATTGTGGTTGTGTGCCGCAATAAGGCGGTGTTGTGTTGTCTATTTCCCTAAGCCGGTGTATTCTAATTGCTGTCATTTTTTTACTGTCATTTACTGCCAATATAGTATCTTGCGGTGTATGGCAGAGAGGTCTTTAATCCTGAGGAGTTAAGGCTGCCTGGCTAGTGCAATCACCGCGAACTGTGCAGGTTAGGATTTTTTAAGGCCGCCTGGCTAGTGCAGTCATCGCGAACTGTGAAGGTTAATATTTTCTTTTTGTTCCCGATAGAAAAAATCCCACACCTTACCGAGGGATCGAACCCGGGTCTCCCGAAGGAGAGTTCAGCGTTCTAGCCACTCGGCAAGTCGCTCCCTGCAATTCTAATTGCAATGTAGTATAATGCTAGTGAGTGTTGGTCATAAACTGGCTCCTCCGATGTTTAATTTTCCCCACATTTTATTGAGTTTTTCTTCCTTGAGCGTGTTCAGTGTTGCGTGGAAGACAGAAATCGAAACATTCCACGTGTCCTTAAAAAGCGTTTTAGGTTTCTTCTGTTTCAGTTGCTTCATTTTGATTAGTGTATAAACAAAACAGGTCAATGAAATTGTATTTCTATTAGATATTGTAGTGCAGTCTGTGTGGCTGTTATTGTTGGTTATGTATAGAAAATGTGTTCTTCTATCTCTTATGTGTTGTTTCTTTTAACAAACGTTCATTTCTTTGTATTAATAACATACAAATTCTGCATGAATTATATTGTGGCTAATACATAACACATAGTCACTGATATTGCTCTAACACTATAGATAACTGCATTTTTTTAGGAATGATGAATGATGTTTACAAGCGCACCTTCTTCCAAATATTGTTTTGTCTTTGTAGTTTTCTTAGGATTTGTCGTTTTTCTGTGAGTTCATTTCTTTGGTTATCATTTTCTTTGTATGTTTTTCATTTATTGTTTTAGTTTCTTTATGTCGCGATGATTTTTTTTCGGTTCCTGTTTGTTAGTTTGACTGGTTATGTCGCAGAATAACAAATCAAGATGGAATGAACATCAAATAAAGATGACCTGAACACAAATAAAAATCTGAACACCAGATAAAGATGACATGAACAAATAAAGAATGAACGTAGATGCACTACGTGAGATCAACGGTTGACACATAAAATATTTTGAGCTCATAAATTACAAAACATCAATATCCCACTGACAACCATGCTAAACAAACATGTGAATGGCAAACGTCCTGAAAGAATACAGTGGTCAACATTGAAAGATGACATGCAAAGATGAACTTGAATGAGAATGTTGGTTATTTGGTTAAGAATCCTCTAGACATTTCAACTAGGAGGATGTAACAGGATAGGTTGGGGTTGGACGTGATGATGTTACACTGTTAATATCAGGACCAGCTCTAGTCAGGCCACAGATGCAGTTAGTCTCCCGAACCGTAGACACTAGGAATTGTCTTCTCTTTTAGACTCTTTCAACCCCGGGAGAAACCCTGCTGCGGTATCGTCCCGATAATAAACTCAACACAGCGTCCATTGAAATTTAAATGAACAGTACATGTATTGAAGAAACATAGAACACAAGAGAGTAGGTGAAGGATAATGCAGTTGCAGTATTCTGAGGGACAGATCAAGAAGTCGTCACAATCAGAGTAGAGTTGTCATCATTGGGCGCACAAAGAATGTCTAGCTGTCCGGAGTATGGACACGCTCACCCGGCTTTCTTCCCAGCGTGAAGTCACGGTAGCTATAGGTTATCCCTCACAATCTCCGGGACTTGTCCCGCAGACAAATTAGACCAGAGCAATAACTTCATCTTAGATTACTTGAGTAGGAATGTATAAGTTTCAGGTGGTACCAGTTCCAGCTCTGAAGCAGCACAAAGTCACACTTGGAGAAAACAATTCTAGCTGGGCGGCAGTAATACTGTCCTGATGCCACCCTTACTACAAATTCCTGTATGCCAGAAGACCTTCCAGTCCCAGTCCATACAACGTGAGAAAACGGTGTAGCGCTGGTAGATTATGCCCTGTCCGATGAACAAACCACACGAGAATGGTGGCGCCATGTAGACTAAATTCTGTCATATACCAACATGGCCACAATTTGAACACAATACACATTACTTGAGATACATGATTCTTAGCAGTGTTGTAGGTAGGTGATGATTAGTTGATGGCCAAAACCGTTGTCGAGTGGTAATACTGCACTTTACTCCAACACGGTGAAGTAGACGGAGACACCAGTCTTGGTTCCAGACTGGGAGCACAGCATCACTTGCTTCATCGCCGCCATCCTTACTCCGTACTAGAAAGCTGACCCTTATAAGATAGAATTGCCTTCCTCTCCGCCTTCAGAACCCGTCAAGCCTCTTTGGCTGCTGTATAGACGGTCCGGAGGTGCTCCCTCAAGAAATCCACCTCCACTTGAATATCACGCTTTTATTATTTAAAGCTATCCAGACATTAAGGCAGTGCGCAATTCAAAGAATAGGGTTTTAACCGCAGCTCGCAACACACATTGACGTCACAATTTTTCAATGCATTGCTCACGCTGACGTCTTATGTTTTCCGGGAGTTCGGGGAGAAGCTATTATTTCCTACAGCACTTTCCCTCGCTATTACAGGACGTAATTCTGAGGGAGTCTAGAGTCCCCGTGAGCATGACTTTCTGAACTTTACAGAAATCTATAAGAACTATGTTTTCTAACAGAAGAACAAATCTCCCAGAGGGGTTTCCGACCCCGGAATCTCCCGTAGCTACAATTAGCCGGGAGATTCTCAGTCCGACTAAATGCCAAAAGTACAGATATACAGGTGATTTCGTGACAGAGGAAGGGGGTTTAAAGGCAAGAGGATCAACGTCTTAGTACCAGATTTTATCCCACAAGGGTTGGGCTCTTTCCGCAAAGCAGTCTGCTCTAAGTGTCGCACAATGTACGAACTCTGTAGCTTCAGTGACGATACCCAGGAGTGCTTTGTGGCACAAAGCAAGCAGCTTAACTGTGTCGCCAGAAAGAAAATCATATATTAATATACTTAACCACAGGACACAACATTCTTAGATAATTTTGTGTTTTCTTGGCGTCAATTATGACTTTCTCAATGTTTAGAAGAGGAAAAACCATAATATCGTTAAACATAAACTAATGATTCTAGAACGGCTGTATGAACTAGAGACATGATTTATCATTATTAATATTTTCGACTCTCCATTTGGTATTATCTGCACGGACATCGCAAGATTTGTTCACACCATTTTCATTAGTAGTTTCTTGATTTATATCAACTAGTTCATATCTTCTCCTCGTCAATCTATATCGTTTGACTGTTGTATGACGTCGGTATATTCAGCTCTGTATTCTACACTGCCTCCCATAGTCCTCAATTCTGTCAGATGATACTTTTAACGATTTCTCTAACTTACAGTTGTACGACATAAGGGACACTTCTGAATTATGTGAGGGGCACAGTTGTTCGACATGATGGACACTTCTGTGTGAGGTGAGGTACATAGTTGTACCACATGGTGGATAGTGTGAGGTGAGGGACATAGTTGTACGACATGATGGATAGTGTGAGGTGAGGGACATAGTTGTACCACATGATAGACGCTTCTATAAGAGGTGAGGGGCACAGTTCTACATGAGGGACACTTCTGTGTGAGTTGAGGGACATAGTTGTACCACATGGTGGATAGTGTGAGGTGAGGGACATAGTTGTACCACATGGTGGATAGTGTGAGGTGAGGGACATAGTTGTACCACATGGTGGATAGTGTGAGGTGAGGGACATAGTTGTACCACATGATGGACGCTTCTATAAGAGGTGAGGGACACAGTTCTACATGAGGGACACTTCTGTGTGAGGTGTGGGACATAGTTGTACCACATGGTGGATAGTGTGAGGTGAGGGACATAGTTGTACCACATGGTGGATAGTGTGAGGTGAGGGACATAGTTGTACCACATGGTGGATAGTGTGAGGTGAGGGACATAGTTGTACCACATGGTGGATAGTGTGAGGTGAGGGACATAGTTGTACCAGATGGTGGATAGTGTGAGGTGAGGGACATAGTTGTACCACATGGTGGATAGTGTGAGGTGAGGGACATAATTGTACCACATGGTGGATAGTGTGAGGTGAAGGACATAGTTGTACCACATGGTGGATAGTGTGAGGTGAGGGACATATGTGTACCACATGGTGGATAGTGTGAGGTGAGGGACATAGTTGTACCACATGGTGGATAGTGTGAGGTGAGGGACATAGTTGTACCACATTGTGGATAATGTGAGGTGAGGGACATAGTTGTACCACATGGTGGATAGTGTGAGGTGAGGGACATAGTTGTACGACTTGATGGATAGTGTGAGGTGAGGGACATAGTTGTACCACATGGTGGATAGTGTGAGGTGAGGGACATAGTTGTACGACATGATGGATAGTGTGAGATGAGGGACATAGTTGTACGACATGATGGATAGTGTGAGGTGAGGGACACAGTTGTACGACATCATGGATAGTGTGAGGTGAGGGACACAGTTGTACGACATGATGGATAGTGTGAGGTGAGGGACATAGTTGTACGACATGATGGATAGTGTGAGGTGAGGGACATAGTTGTACGACATGATGGATAGTGTGAGGTGAGGGACATAGTTGTACGACATGATGGATAGTGTGAGGTGAGGGACATAGTTGTACGACATGATGGACGCTTCTATAAGAGGTGAGGGACATAGTTGTACGACATGATGGATAGTGTGAGGTGAGGGACATAGTTGTACCACATGATGGATAGTGTGAGGTGAGGGACACAGTTGTACGACATGGTGGATAGTGTGAGGTGAGGGACATAGTTGTACGACATGATGGATAGTGTGAGGTGAGGGACATAGTTGTACGACATGATGGACGCTTTTATAAGAGGTGAGGGACACAGTTCTACATGAGGGACACTTCTGTGTGAGGTGAGGAAAATAGTTGTACGACATGAGGGACACTTGTGTAATGGTTGAGGGACACAGTTTACATGAGGGACACTTCTGTGTGAGGTAAGGGACACAGTTGTACTACACGAGGGAAACTTCTGTGTGAGGTGAGGAGTATAATTGTACGACAACAGGGACACGTCTGTGTGAGGTGAGGAGTGTAATTGTACGACAACAGGGACACGTCTGTGTAAGGTGAGGAGTATAATTGTACGACAACAGGGACACGTCTGTGTGAGGTAAGGGACATAGTTGTACTAAATGAGGGACACATCTGTTTAAAGTGGGGTACATATTTGTACAACATGAGAATCACTTCTTTAAGAGATAAGGGACACAGCTGTATGAAAGTAAAGGACACTTCTATATCATTCACGGGTCACAACCTTAATCGGTGAGGTCACACGTTTCTTTACATGTAATATGTAACATGAAAGTAGAGGTGAATCGTCTATCTACTTTTGCTATACTGGTGTACTGGAGCTAACGCATAATTTCTCGTGGATATACTGTCAGGATTTTGCAATCAGCAATAATACAGGCTCGTAATACCTCACAGATGTTATAACAAACACGGTCACAGAATGACTTGACGTGACACACAGTGAATACAATTCTAACACTTTATTCACACTTCTTACTCGCCACAAACATTACATGCATCGCGCAATTACAATAGCGATGCCATTACACAATCAATACACAATCAATATAGATATACAATAGATCAATCCACAACTTACAATACTCCTTATCGGGCACACAGTCTTCTACACACAAACAGGCGTTCTCTCTCTCTCTCTCTCTCTCTCTCTCTCTCTCTCTCTCTCTCTCTCTCTCTCTCTCTCTCTCTCTCTCTCTCTTCGCGTTCACACATACAAGCCATACGGGCATACATTCGAACCGTCTGTCCAGTACCACTATCCGACGCCGTCTGGCTTCTAACGGCCGTGAGTCCTTGTTAGTCGGGGTGGTCTCCCTGCGTGGACTCCGTGTACCACGCGCTGCACAGACTGACCATTCCTGTCACGGCAGAGTTAGTGCCGCTCACAGGCGTACCTGGCGTAATTGCCAGGCGTCGATGAAGAAGACGTGGCAGAACTGGTGGGGAGAGTTAGGGAGATTATGGCAATACTCCATAGGTCCTCTAAAAGTACTGGAGAGTTTTGGTCATAGGCCATAACTTTAGGAAGGGAAAAGCCCAATGCACCTACCCGTGGTAGAGGATGGAAACACACCACTGTGTGGCTAACGCAGCTCTGGGGACCGAGTATCCATCGGAATAAGTGGACAAATCTGTAGCTGAGCAGAGCAGGGCACTCACTTGTCCTGACAGTCGGAAATGGCTGTCAAAGGCAGAGTTAAAAGACCACCATGTGGATGTGAAAGGCAAGGGGAAACCACCACATTATCTTCCCAAGGTTTCATGGCAACACACATTTCAGAGATAGTGAACGACGTCTTAGGACATCCTCGACCTGTAGGGACAGTCATGAGCAACTGGTGACACCAGACCGTCATACAGGTACTGATGGCAAAACTAAAACTATAACAAAACTAAATAAATTTAGAGTAGGAACATGGAATGTTGGGACATTAAATGAGATAGGAAAGGTAAACAATGTTCTAAGAGAAATGGAAAGCATGAAAATAAATATGCTAGTCATAAGTGAGATGAGATGGAAGGAATCTGGCAAAATTATAGCCGAAAAACACACAATAATTTATTCTGCAGGGGATACACATGAAAAAGGTGTAGGAATAATATTTGATGAAAACACATCCAAACCAATTAATGGATACTGGTGAATTTCAGATATAGTTATAATGGTCAAATCAAAGGCAAACCAATAGATATAAATATTATACAAGTATATGTACCGGTCAAAATGGCGACGAAGTGACGCGTTTATTCTACGGGAAACGCTGTTTGGTGTTTTCCTGTGGATTATGTGGTGTTATTTCGTATTCGTTTATTGGAAGTGTTCAAAAGAAGCCACGGAAGGCAGGTGGTGGATGAAATTTTGAGGGCAGCCGACAGATAGTTGTTGGTTATGGTCTCAAGTTTCGCGACGGCAGACAGAAGATCTCTTTCGCGAGACAATGGCTGCAGTCACCCGACCATTATGGTTACTGCCATAGAGGAAAGCATCGGCGAACTACCTCTTCACAAGAGCCTAGTACATTATGATTCGGCTAAAGACTGATCATCGCAAGACAAGGACAGAGACATTAAAATTAGCAACATGGAATGTTAGGACGCTAAACGACGACAAAACATTAAATAACATAAAACAAGAAATTGAAAGAGAAAAAATTAATATTTTAGGGATGTACGAAACGAGATGGACAAGAGAAGGCATCAAGATAGATGAAGATTTAAAAATTATTTATTCTAGAGGTGAAGATTGACAAAGGGGAGTGGCAATTATTTTGGACCGGGAAACATCAAAATCTGTTCAAGGATATTAGGCCGTGTCCGACAGAGTTCTACTAGTTAAATTAAGTGGCAGACCTTTCAACATAAATGTTATTCAAGTATATGCCCCAACAGAAGAATTCAGTGAAGATAGTGTAGAGGAATTTTATAATGACATAGAGTCTGCCTTAAAGAAATGTAAAATATTCAGAAATAAACATCATAATAGGGGACTTCAATGCAAAAGTAGGAAATCAAGGTGATAGATACACAGTAGGAAACTATGGTTTAGGAGAGAGAAATGAAAGAGGATACAGACTCGTAGAGTGGGCAAAAGAACAGGAAATGATTGTAGAAAATACCTGGTTTAATCAACATCCTAGAAGATTATGGACATGGAGGAGTCCTGATAGCAGAATTAGAAATCAGATTGACTACATTCTGATTAGCAGAAGATTTAGAAACGTGTTAACAATAGCAAAAACAGTTCCCAGTGCTGATTGTTATAGTGACCACAGATTACTAACAGGAACATTGAGGATAAAGTTGAAGAAAGTCAAGTATATAACAGGAAACACTAAATATGATTTGTGTACATTGAGTAATGACAAGGAAATACAAAACAAATTCAACATAGAAGTACAGAACAGATTTGATATATTGTCTGATCTAGAGATCCTATTCCAGGATGTGGATGATCAATGGGAAATGTTGAAGAATTCAATCAGTTGGCTGCAGAATCAACTATTCCAAAATTAAAGAAGGTGGGTCGTAAGAAATGGATGACTTAAGAAATTTTACACCTAATGGACACAAGAAGACTCAACAAAAATAATTCTACCAAATATGAAGAACTTCACAGACAAGTCAGAATATTATGTAAGGAGGCAAAAGAAGCATGGCTTGAGGAAAAGTGCTTAAAAATTGAAATACAACACAACAGTCAAATACCAAATTAGTGCACAAAAGAATTAAGGAACTTACTAATAAAAGAACAAGTACATCACCAAGCTGTCTAAAACTAAAGATGGCAAAATCATAATAGAAAAGAGATCAGATTCTACATGTATGGGCAGATTATGTGAAAAAACTTTATGATGATAACAGAGAGGAACAGTGTGATATTAGATTTAATAATGAAGGACCACCAATTTTTAAGATGGAGGTTTGAAATGTTCTTAAGCATATGAAAGCTGGCAAGGCCCCCGGTGCAGATAACATCACAACAGAAATGATTAACGCTTTAGAAGAATATGGAATAGATCAAGTCACCAGACTGCTGAACACATTATATGATACTGGAGATATACCTTCTGAATTATGTAACTCTGTATTTATTGCAATCCCAAAGAAATCAGGAGCCTTGGAATGTGATCAACATAGAACAATTAGTATAATGAGTCACATCACAAAGATTTTGCTACGAATTATCATGCAAAGAGTGAGGAAGAAAATACAACCTGAAATAGGGGAAGAACAATGTGGGTTTGTAGAAGGAAAGGGTACAGTAAATGCTGTGTATATGCTGCGAACAGTTATTGAACGTGCTATAGAAATAAACAAGGCTATTCATCTTTGCTTTATTGACTACACAAAGGCTTTTGATAGAGTTAGACATGTCAACATGGTGGATATGCTTGCAGATCTACAAATTGATGGGAAAGACATTAGACTTATAAAAAACATATATTGGAAACAACAAGCTGCCATAAGGATTGATAATGAAGTGGGACAATATCAGCCTATTAAGAGAGGTGTTAGGCAGGGATGTGTAATGTCTCCAGATCTTTTTTCCCTATACAGTGAAAATATTTTCAGAAATGTAGAAGATATAAATGGAATCAGCATTGGAGGACGAAACATCAATAACATTAAATATACAGATGATACAGTATTGATTGCAGACAATGCGCAGGATCTGCAACAATTAGTAGATGCGGTTGTTGTACACAGTGAGCAACTGGGGTTAGAATTAAATTGTAAAAAGACACAGGTTATGGTCGTCACTAGGAAGAACGAAGTACCACAATGTAATATACAAGTAAATGGGAATATTCTTCAACAAGTGAATCGGTACAATTATCTCGGAACAGTCATAACATCTGATGGGAGATGCCTTGAAGAGATTAGAACAAGAATCGCCATGGCGAAAGTAGCCTTTAGCAAGATGAAAAACATTCTGACCAATAATAAGATGTCAATTGAAACGTGAAAAGAGCGTTGAGGGGATACATAGGGTCTGTTCTTTTGTATGGATGTGAAACTTGGACAATGAGCAGTCAAGCTGAAAAACATCTGATGGCTGCAGAAATGTGGTTTCTGAGGAAAATGCAAAGAATACCATGGACAGACAGAAAAACCAATGAACAAGTATTACAGGAGACAAATGAAAATCGTAAATTGATTAGAGAAATTAAACGTAGACAGTCAAAATTTTTTGGACATGTTATGAGAAGAAATGGATTGGAGAACTTAGTGACAACTGGCAAGATCGAAGGGAACAGACCAAGAGGAAGACCCAGAGGAAAATACCTGGTTGGTTTAGCCACATGGCATGGACGAGACAGGAACTCTGAACTGATCCACGACTCTGGTGATCGAGTGACATGGCAGTTCATGACCGCCCACGCTTATCGGCATGGCACATGATGGACAGATGGACAGAATGACTGTAAAAATAATAGGTACAATGCAATAGTTAAAATTCAGAGTATAAATGAACAATGGGAAATGTTAAGGGACTCCATTTATCAAACTAGCAAAGAAATATGACCGGAGAAGCCAAAAAGCTACGAAAAACTGGATGAATGAAGATATCTTAATGCTGATGGACAAAAGGAAACAGAATAAAATGACAAACAAGAATATGCTAAGATAAATAAAGAAATAAGAGGTAATGTTTAAAGGCAAAAGAAAGTTGGTTATATGAAAAATGCAAAAAAGAAAATTTGAATTAAATTCCATTAAAGATCCAAAAAATATGCACAGACAAATCAGTGAGCTCACATGAAGAAAAATAAGAATAAATACAGGGTATTTGAAATCAAAAACAGGAAAGGCATTATTGGAGGAAGGTGCTATAATGAAGAGGTGGAATGAGTACATAAGAGAATCTATAATGGAGAAAGGGAAGAATTAACAGAAGAAAGTAACTTAGAAGGCCCACCTATTCTAAAAGAAGAAATCGCTGACGCTATGAAACATGTGAAGAAAGGAAAAACAGCAGGGCCAGATGAAATCATAATAGAAGAATTAGAAGTATTGGGAGAATTTAGAGTAGATATATTAACCAAAATGTTGAATGATATTTACAGCAGTGGATATTTACTGAGCGATCTGCTGAAATCTGTATTTATAGCTGTACCAAAGAGACTAGGAGATTTAATGCGAAGATTTTCGAACAACTTACCTCATAAACTTTGTCACTAAGCTTCTACTCAGAATTATAATGTGAAGAACAAAAAAAGAATAAACATGTAAATTAGCGAAGAACAGTATGGTTTTGTAGAAGGAAAGGGTACAAACAATGCAATATATATATATATATATATATATATATATATATATATATATATATATATATATATATATATATATATATATATATATATATACATTACGAACACTAATAGAAAGGTCAATAGAGATGCAGAAAGACATATATTCGTGCTTCATAGATTATACTAAGGCATTCTATAACGTAAAACATGATGAACTGATTAAAATGTTGGAGGATATCAACATTAATGGGAAAAATTTAAGAACAGTAAAGAATATTTACTGGAGCCAAGTAGCAGCATTTAAAATGGAAAATAAAGAGGGTAGTTACGAACCCGCATTTCAGAAAATAAAGTTTATCTTATGCAATAAGTCACTATCAATGAAAGTAAGAAAGGGAGTGCTGAAATGCTATGTAGAACAAGTTTTGCTGTATGGCAGCGAATCTTGGAATGTAAATGAACAAATTAGGAAGAACTTAGAAGCAACAGAGATGTGGTTTTTCAGACGAATGTTGCGAATTCCTTGGACTGCCAGAGTATATAACAACGATTGCCTAAAAGAGGCTAATGAAACTAGAACACTATATACAATAATGAGAAAGAGACAAACAGCTTTCTTTGGTCATGTGATGAGAAGAGAAGTATTGGAGAACATCATAACAACTGGAAAGATGAAAGATCGAGGGGAAGAAAGGCAGAGGCAAACCAAGAGAAATGATGCTGGACGGATTGAGACAGTGGCATGGAGGAATATCATCAGCAGAGTCAACTCTGCTGAACAGAACACCAAAGACCGAGATCTGTGGAGAGCCATGAACGCCTACGCCAGCTGGCAGGGCACTTATCATGATGATGTTCCATAATTTCCCTCCTCTCTTTCGCATGCAATGAAAATGACTTATTATATAAAATATATATTTATCTTAAGAGAGGGATTATCACGACTAAAAACGTAATTGCAACGCCACAGTCAATGGATGGGTCTTGCACCGAACTCGCGCCCCTAATATTAAAAAGCAGAACTGAAGAAAAAAACAAAACGCCATGGAAGAAGATAGAGACCAGGGTCCTATACCTATGTAAAATTGATACCACAAAAACAATGAATATCAACATACCACAGATCCTTCTTTTGTTGGAATGTCTTTCATTATCTCCAGATCGCAAATGAACAGCTTCTTCATTTTAATGCAGTCTTGGATTGTGGAGCATTCCAGGAACGGTTTCACCAGCTCGTCAGTTACGGGGAATCTGCCCGTTAGAACACGGATAGTTTCAATTATGCTTTACAAGGCAATGGTTTGTGTACATTCAGGTTTTTATAACACCGTGCCATTGCTGGTGTGTACCCGGACAATATTATTTGTCTTCTTTCTACTTCTTTCACCATTAACAGCCTTTGCGGCTTGGGTTTCAACCAAATCATTCCAACCCGTCTTATTCCTAGTTCTCCTATGTGGCTCCGTCTATGTCTTCCATATAATAGTCACTTCTGTCTCTATTGCTCTTCTCCATGAGCGTCATATCTTTCTCTATTTCTTTCTGCTGTGGATTCCAGACAAAAGTCTGTTCAATTACACTGTTCTCTCAGTATTTCTCAGTGTATGTCCAACCCAGAGCCAGAGTCTCTTCTTCACTTCTTGATTCTCTGGTATTTCTTTAGTTCTCTCCCATATGGGAGGAGGACGAGGAGAACAATAACATGTTGAAAAAAATAAGATGAAACATGGGGAGGAGGGGAAGAAGGGGTAGAATGAGAGAGAGAGAGAGGGAAAGAAAAAGATAACTCTACGTGGAAATTAATTAATCAGTAACGTGGTTAAGTTAGTTGCATATCCTTTACGGGACGTCGCAGTCAAACCCAGCATTTTGGCTGTTTGTGATCTCTTGGCAAGTTTACGTTCAGTAGATTGCCATTGCTTTCTGAACGACCGGCAACCATACCATTTTATAAAAAACCCAACGCAAGGCGGCCTGCTGCCAAATAGCTCGCAGCTGTGTTTTGAACGAGGTATGTGAGATCAGTAACTGCGTCCGTAACCCCTTGTGCGTCCGTTACCCCGTAACGTGGTATAAATATGAAAAGCCCTTACTTAGCAGGGATCTCTGTAACAAGGGCGATGACAGAATGGTTCAGGCTGGCCAATCTCTGGTTCCCAAAGTAGACATCATCATTCCATTTGCTGGTGTGCTGTTGGTAAACAACAAACGTTCACTATAAACCCGACTAAACAACATTATAGGAACTGTCATATGCAGTGTAAAATAAAATCGCTGCAAGACCACCTGGCATCTTATGAAGCATATCATTTGATCAATACTATAAATAGTGTGTACGGACCACGCTTGAGTTCAAAGCGAGCGAGCGCCCAAAAAAATGTGATCTTCACAATTATAATTACCATGTGCCATGTAGGGGGCGGAGGCGAGCCTATTCCTCCACAGCTCTCTGATTTCTGTGTCCTCTCTTTGGCCCATGAACTTCTTCAGCACAGATTTTGCAACCCAACCAGAACTCCCTTCACCTCTATGTTTTATCTTTGATGTGGTTCTCTCCTGTATAACTTAGATATGTATGTACTTGGGCGTTCAACGGTTCTTGGCCTTCAGCGAAGAAACGTCATCTATATAGCGGCTTCCCATTCCTTCATAATAGTATTCAAGGGTCAAGGTTCACGGACATTCAAAAGTATGGTTAGTATGTAAACAAAGTAAAGGACAAATAACCCCCTTTTTCAGTCCATGAGGCGCACTGAGTGTACGGTAGAGTGAGTAAAGTAAATTAAGAACCCTCCCATAATTTGAGGTTTATTGGGTACATGGTGCTAGTCCCATGTTTGTATAGAACAGTTGGCGCTGGGGGGTGGGTGATGTAGTCAACATCACACTGGTGGCTTTTACTTTCCAGAACATATTCTGGTACCCAATTTAGGCAGGATCGTCCCAGAAACCCAGTTAAATTGTTAAAAAATTTCCTTCTGGATGGAGATTCGAACACATGACTACCGCGCCTGCAGGCAAGCGTGCTAGCCACTCCGCTACCGCGTCTCCCTGGGTAGTATGTAACATTCTCACTTTCGATGTCTGATCTATGGGTTGAGATCTATCACACAGAATGCTCTTCATGCCATGAAATTCTGAATAAAAAGGAGACTTTAAAAGAAGAACAACAGGATCTAACAACAATAAGAACTATCTAATATTTTCACCATCATACGAACCTCTGGCTGGGGGAAAATGTCCTTGCTGTAAGCAGATGTCATGTCCTCAATGCTCGAGAAGAGTAAGTTGTGATCCTGAAGTTGACTGCCGATGTACATCTGGTGAGCACCTACCATCTTTTCTATGTCCCACTGTGGCAGGAAATCATGAATGAGACTTAATGTTGCGTTCATGTACATTGTAGTGTGTCTGCTTACAGACAAAGTAGTCTCAGCACAGTTTCCAGTAGGCAAAGTCTCAGTACAATTCCCAGTACGTAAGTAGACAAAGTCTCAGTACAGTTCCCAGTACGTAAGAGACAAAGTCTCAGTTAAAATTAATCGGTAGACTTTTTAACATAAACGTCATTCAAATATATGCCCCAATGGGAGAAAGCAGTGAAGATGGTGTAGAGGAATTGTATAATAATATTGAGAATCCTTTGAAGAAATGTAAAAATTCAGACTTAAACAGCATAATGGGTGACTTCAATGCGAAAGTAGGAAATCAAGGTGATGGATGCACAGTTGGTAAACATGGTTTGGGAGACCGAAACAAGAGAAGATACAAACTTGATGAATGGGCAAAAGAACATGAACTCATTGTCTTAAACACCAGGTTTAAGCAACATCACAGACGATTATGGACATGGTGAAGTCCTGATAGCATAATTAGAAACCAGATCGATTACATTATGATTAACAAAAGGTTTCGAAATGCGTTAACAATGGCAAAAACAGTTCCAAATATAGACTGTTACACAGACTGGTTATAGGAACATTGAAGGTAAAGTTAAAGAAAGTCAAGTATAAACCAGGAAACACTAAATATGATCTGTGTGCATTAAAAAATGACAAGGAAATACAAGACAATTTTAACATAGAAGTAAAGAACAGATTGATGTTTTGTCTGATCTACAGATCTTATTTCAAGATGTGGATGATCAGTGGGAAATGTTGAAAAATTCAAACAATATGGCTGCAGAAAAAAAACTATCCCAAAATTAAAGAAAGTAGGTCGTAAGAAATCGATGACCGAAGACATTTTTAAGACTAATGGAAACAATAAGACACAACAAAAATAATCCTGACAAATATGATTGAAAATAATTTCACAGAAACTGAAAAACAACACAACAGTAAAAGTACCAAATTAATGCACAAAAGAATTCAGGAGCATACTAA
Organism: Cepaea nemoralis; assembly: GCA_014155875.1. Lineage (NCBI taxonomy): Eukaryota > Metazoa > Mollusca > Gastropoda > Stylommatophora > Helicidae > Cepaea > Cepaea nemoralis. The sequence goes on from JACEFZ010005665.1 coordinate 670,606, forward strand.
TAAAAGAACACCTACATCAACAGGCTGCCTGAAAACAACAGATGGAAAAATCATAATAGAAAAGCTTGAGATTTTACATACATGGTCACATTATGTGTAAAACATTTATAATGATACAAGAGAAAGAACATTATGATATTCGGAGTAATAATGAAGGACCATCAATTCTGAAGATATAAGTTCAGAATGCTTTCAATCATATGAAATCTGGCAAGACCCCGGGTTCAGACAACATCTCAACAGAAATGATCACTGCCCTAAAAGAATATTGAATAGATCAAGTCAACAGATTGCTGAACACAATATATGATACTGAAGATATAACTCCTGAATTATGTAATTCTATATTTATTGCAATCCCGAAGAAATCACGAGTCTTGGAATGTGATCAATATCAAACAATTTGTATAATGAGCCACATCACAAAGATTTTGTTAAGAATTATCATGCAAAGAGTTAAGAAGAAAGTACAACCCGAAATAGGAGTAAACAATGTAGGTTTGTAGAAGGCAAGGGCATAGTAAATGTTGTGTATATGATGAGAACAGTAATTGAACGTTCTTTAGAAGTAAACAAAGACTTACATTTTCGCTTTATTGACTACACAAAGGCTTTTGATAAATTAAAACATGTCAACATGATGGAGATGCTTCATTCAGTGGCACCTTGCCGTCCTGACAGATGATAGTTTGTTACATTGTGCTTCCAAAAGGCATAATAATTACTACCCATGGCGATGGCGAATGTGACTGATAAGGCCAATTCGCGCTGTAAATATTCGTGCACAGTGAATGCATGTGAACACATGGTCATTTCCACCATCATGTACTATCTTACGTCTCACACGCTCGGTGTGTGACTTATCTGCAATAATTTTCTCCTTTGTCTTTATTCCATTTCTGATGTTTGCCCTCCATGCAACACGTTCAGCGGCGACTTGCTCCCAATGTGCATTATCAATGCCTGTATCAATCATGTACCGCTTACACACATCTTTGTATCGTAGTAGAGGCCGACCCTGAGATTTCTTACCAATCTATAATTCACCAAAAAAGATGTCCTTTGGTATTCTACCATCATCCATCCTCCTAACGTGTCCTATCCCATCTAAGCCTATGAAGACTGAGCATGGAATAAACCGTGACACAACCTGATCTTTCCAATACTTCAGTATTTGTGATTTTGTCTTGCCACTTAATACCAAGTATTCTTCGCAGACACCACATATGAAAGCTGTTTAAATGTTTCTCTTGGTGTAAGTAAGTTGTCCAGGTTTCACTGCCATAAAGAAGAGTACTAAGGACACAGGCTTGATAGACAAGCATTTTTGTTTTGGCAGTGAGCTTCATGTTCTCCCAGACTCTTTTTCTTAACCTATTCATTGTTGTTGCTGTCTTACCAATCCTGATGTTGATTTCCTGATCTAGGGATAATCTGCTATTTGCCTCTGATCCTAGATATGTAAAATGGTCTACTATCTCTAGTTCGGCGTCGTCAATAAAGATTGATGGTACCCCATGTACACCTCGTGACATAATCTGTGTCTTCTTTTTGCTAATTGTTAAACCAAACTCAGAACAAGCATTGGAGAATGCAGATAGTAGATGTTGTAATTCTTCCTCAGAGTGGGTCGTAACTGCAGCATCATCTACAAAAAGCAACTCTCTGATCAGCAAGAAGACACAGATTATGGTCGTCACTAAGAAGAAGGAAATATCACAATGTAATATACAAGTAACTGGGAATATTCTTCAACACGTGAATCGATACAATCATCTCCAAACAGTCATAATATCTGATGGGAGATGCCTTGAAGAGATTAGAACAAGAATAGCCATGGCGAAGGCATTCTTTTGCAACATGAAAAACATACTGACTAATAAAAAGATGTGATTTGCAATGAGAAAAAGAGTGTTGAGGTGCAACATAGAACCCTTGCTTTTGTATGGATGTGACATATTTACCAACCATCATTTGCAGTGCGGCAACATTTTCGCACCAACTACAGAGAACAACCTACAATTAACCGCACCATTGAGAATCTAACACCAGTTGACACATTAGATGGACGAATGTCATCTATTAATAGATGATTTCAGCGTCTGCAACTAACAAACCTAGTTGTAGGATAGGGTCACGTGATTTAATTTTGGCCCAAGTGAGCGTCACTCTTATCAAAACCCGCGCAATCCTACTTCTTCAGCTCTGACGACCAGTCAGATAGTTTGTGAGACCTGTCCTTTCTGAGTGCAATGACTGCAGTTTGATTCGAAACTTGAGGTAAGCTTGACAATCCTCACATCAGTGTGATACCCAGACATGTGCAGCGGAGGTATCCAGTGTTGTGCGTTAAAATTAAATGTATTACTTGTAAAATAAATCTCTGACGTGTGAAATGGTCGATTGCCTACTTTTAGCTACACCGAGCCTTTCCCGGGCAAACTAACAATCTCGCACTTCTCAAAAACTGCAAACTCTGAAGTTATTCACTACATCTATTAGCTTTACTATGTGCATACTACACTTATCTATCACCGAAAACTTATAAGGGGTGAAATTTCAAACGCACTTTGACGCTTCTATCAAAACTGTGTTAAAATGCTTTCTGCAGACACAAACCAGTTCTGCACACGAACAACCACCTCGCTTGAAATTGTATTTATTTCGGCATATTTGAAATCTAAGGAGCTGAGAGAAGAATTATATCTTTTTTTTTCCTCTTTACGAATTGAAATAATAGGTTTTGGTGGAAAATAATTGTAGTTATGTGTCAGATTTAACTCAGACAAAGCACTTAATAAATGCATTGCTTCAAAAAGGTTACGTTTCACAGATGCCTTTGTGATAGACAGAATAGTTGATCTGTCTAGACCGGAACATAAACAAAACCTCGGTCTAATGCCAACTGTTGCTCGCCAACGGAAGGGACATGATGTGCACTGCTAATAGAAGAAGAAGAATACAATGGATATTCCAGGAGGAGGGAATTAGAAGAGGTACTTTATGTAACAACCTCTTACTAATGTATTGTGACATGATCTTGTATAGATTACTTTGGTAACAAATACACATCAGAAATTCTGTATGACAGACATGCATAACAATAACACACTTGATGAGTTAAACTCATATTAACTGCTGAAGATGGAGGGGGAAATGGTACAAACTATGAAAACCCCACACAACAGAAGTTAACTCAACACAATACTCAACACAGCACTCCACCCAACACCACAACCACAACAGGAACAGGAACATGATTGATAATGGGAAGACGAAGATAAATGGTTGATTTGGGAAGTACAGATAAACATTTAAACACACCATGCAACACTGAAAGAGATGATGAGGATGTAATGTATGTCATTTGTAAAAATGCCTCTTGTCCTTGTCTTGATCTTGAATTATTTTCTTGACTTCAATGACCCAAGGAACAACACATCCTCACTCTTATCTCTGTCTAAGTGTACCCTTCTCACTGAACCAAAAGTACTCTGAGAGAATGCATACAGCAGGTACCAACTGATGGCAGGTGCATGCAGTGAAATGAGGTCTGACCCCACACAAATTAACACAACAACACTTCTTCTGATCTTATTCTTTCTGTTATGTTGTTCTCATACTTATGACATGCTGCAAAAATTACTTTGGTAGGATTGTACATACCTCTGTAAATTTTAAACAGTGATGTCCACGGTGGAAACCAGACCAGAAGAGGGAGGCAGATGAAAGAAGATGTCCCAAACATGAGATGGTAGAGACCTCAGGCCCTGACCAGAGAATGAGAAGCCTTCAGAATAGCTTTAGCACCGACTGAATGGTATCCAGCAGTTGATGGACCCAGGCTCAACTCACTCCAACCACTCATAGGTGACATTTCATATGTTTAAACCCAAAACCACCCAGAGGACTGATGACAACACACACATACTTTTTTTTATAGAGTACTAATAATAATTAGAAAACTTTAGTCTCACATAAAGATGCTTTTCTATAAGACATTGTGATCATTTTGATTATTATGCTTTATTGATGGACTGATTATTGACCATGATTTGCATTGCCACATGTGTAACTATCACCATGAACTGATGTACCAAAATGTGTAATGATCAATCAATAGGCCAAAAGAAAATCAGGCCAGTCAATAAAGTTATGCACTGTTATTGAAGTTCCCAATTTCATTACGGTCCATCCTGTTTGTTGAAATCTCTGTCTTATTTGTGTGGACAAGTCATCAATGTGTTTCATTGTTTGTGAAATAATTAATTATCTGACAAACTAGCTCAAAAATTAATTCTATAACCAAAGAGTAAAGAGTGGAATCTGGATCTTTTAACTGTTCATGACCCATGTTTCCTTGCACCTGTTTCACCCTGAGGAAATCTTTTTAGACATTTTCACAGATTGAATGGGAGTTCGAGAGCTATTCTATTTCAGGTGAAAAGTGGCATAGTCAGATCTATTTGTTCTTTGTTTCCCAATAAGAGGACCACTTACTCCTAGACAAAACAACCAAAAATGAGTCTGTAAAAGATCAAGGGTCGTATTCTTGGTTTATTTACATATCGGAAGAGGATGGGGCCCAACTTCTAAAATTAGAATATGGGTGAGGCACAGCAGTGAACCCAGTCCCTTCAGAATATACGACAATGGATGTGAAGTGTGGATAATGAGCAGACAAGCTGACAAACATCTGATGGCTGTGGAAATGTGGTTTCTGAGGAAAATGCAAAGAATACCATGGACAGACAGAAAAACCAATAACAAAGTCCTACAAAAAACAAATGAAAACCGTAAACTGATTAGAGACATTAGACGTAGACAGTCACAGTTTCTTCTGTCACATTATGAGAAGAAATAAATTGGAGAACTTGGTGACAACTGGCAAGATCGAGGGGAAGAGAACAAGGGGAGGACAGAGTAGTAAATACCTGGATTGCTTGACCACGCTGTATGGTCGAGACAAGAACACTAAGCTGATCCACGACTCTGGTGAACGAGTGAGATGACAAAACATGACCGCCCACGCTTACCGGCATGGCACATGGTGATGAAAGTCTCAGTACAGTTCCCAGTACGTAAGTAGGCAAAGTATCAGCATAGTTTCCAGTACGTAAGTAGACAAAGTCTCAGCATAGTTTCCAGTACGTAAGTAGACAAAGTCTCAGTGCAGTTCCCATTACGTTGGTAGACAAAGTCTCAGCGCAGTTCCCATTACGTTGGTAGACAAAGTCTCAGCGCAGTTCCCATTACGTAATTAGACAAAGTTTCAGAACAGTTCTCATTACGTAAGTAGACAAAGTCTCAGCATAGTTTCCAATACGTAAGTAGACAAAGTCTCGGCATAGTTTCCAATACGTAAGTAGACAAAGTCTCAGCATAGTTTCCAGTATGTAAGTAGGCAAAGTCTCAGCGCAGTTCCCATTACGTAAATAGACAATGTCTCAGCGCAGTTCCCATTACGTAAGTAGACAAAGTCTCAGCACAGTTCCCATTACGTAAGTGGACAAATGACACGTTAGACAGCTTGAGGCGTTATGGGTACATGGTGCAGGTCCTATATTCTGTATAGACTAATCGACACGCGATGGTTGATGTGGTTTGTAATTACGTCGGATGTCTTTTCTCCCCAAAATATTCCCTGATACCAATTTTATCTGGGGTGACCTGGAAGCCCAGGCCAATTATGAACATCCGTCTCCATGTGGATTTGAACCCTTAACCACCGGGCCAGTAGGTAAGGGTCTAGACACTACGTTAAAATGGCCCCCCCTGTACAGAATAGAAGCACTAAAATTATCTTAAAGTGACGACAAATGCGGAGCTTGTGTAGAGGGCTAAACAAATTCCAGAGAATAAAGAGGTGAGGAAAAGACGCTGATGATGGATAGCATCACATCTTAAAGTCTTGATAATAGTGTAACCACTGAGAAGAAACATAAAGGGGAGACCACAGATATACGAAGAAGATAATTAGAGACATGATTATTGTTATAATTATATTATAGTTTATTAATATAATAATGTTATTATTATATTATAATATGGAGAGAACTTGGAAGGAGCTGCACGAAAAGGCAAAAGATACGAGGGCTAGGTGTGAGTAGGCAGAGGGCCTTTGCTTCTTTGGGTGATCACAGTCAACAAGAGAAAAAAGAAGATGCTAAATACGGGTTCTCAAAGAGCGCTTTCTTTATTAAAGTGATTATTCTGTATTTACAAAGTTGAAATAACAGTCTAATTTGTGATAGTGGTATGACGATATATTTAGGCCAACACAAATGGTTAAAAAATAGAAAACAGAATAAGGTTTATTTAGAGAAACAAAATACACTGGTGTAAAACAAACAAGCAAATTACATAACTGGTGTAAAACTAACAAACAGAATATGATAGATTTAGGTAAACAACAACCGATGCAAAACAAATAAGCAGAAAATGATACATTTTGGTAAATATAAAACTGGTGTAATATCAACAAACGTAGCACTTAATTACCGGTGTAAAACTAACAAACATAACGCTTAATAACTGGTGTAAAACTAACAAACATAACACTAAATAACTGTTGTAAAACTAACAAACATAACACTAAATAACTGTTGTAAAACTAACAAACATAACACTTAATTACTGGTGTAAAACTAATAAATATAAAATTGAACTATTATTGTAATACTAACAAACATAACACGTAATTAGTGTTGTAAAACTAACAAAAATAAAACTTAATTACTGGTGTAACACTAACAAACATTAATCTCAATCGTAGGTGTCGTCAGTCGTACAGAAAGCACTGGCAAACTGCTTAACTAACAATGCCTGGCAAATCACAAACAGCCAATAAATAACTTAATAACTGATGTAAATGTAATAAACATAATACTTAATAATTGGTGCAAAATTAACAAACATGAAAATTACTGGTAAAAAAATAACAAACATAACGCTTAATAACTTTTATAAAACTAACAAACATAACACTAAATAACTGTTGTAAAACTAACAAATATAACATTTAATTACTGGTGTAAAACTAATAAATATAACACTGAACTATTATTGTAATACTAACAAACATAATACTTAATTAGTGGTATAAACCTAACAAACGTAAATCTTAATCACTGGTGTTAAACTAACAAACGTAACACTTAATAACTGATGCAAATCTAATAAACATAACACTAAATAACTGGTGCAAAACTAACAAACATAACACTTAATAACTGATGCAAAACTAACAAACATAACACTAAATAACTGGTGTAAAACTAATAAAAATAACAATTACTGATGTAAAACTAACAAATATAGCACTTAATTACTTGTGCAAAACTAACAAGCACTAAATAACTGGTGTACAACTAATAAACATAACAATTACTGGTGTAAAAACTAACAAACATACCACTTAACTAACTGATATATAAACATATGTATTGTTTCCGTTACCTGGTAGCAGAATGAAAACGTCTCATCACAGGGAAGCGACTCAACCTGTGGAAGCACACACAACAAAATGACACGGATTATACACAACAACACATACAACTGGGAGAACATCAACATAGACAGGTGCATGTATAGAATAGCAGGTCATTATATCATGCTTTGCAAGAAGTGGAGAAGCATGATCTCCCACGCCAGTCGGCAAGGCATTTATGATGATGAAGATGGGACTTGCACTGTGGCTTAGGAGATAGTGAGAGGCTCAGGTCATAGTTCCCAGTCATACCGATTACCGAGTCTAGGGTTCGAAATCAGCTGCGGAAGATTTGAAAGCACACCGCTTTGCGTTGATTTCAATCGTAGGTGTCGTCGGTCGTAAAGAAAGCACTGGCAAACTGCTGGACTAACAATGCCTGGCAAATCACAAACAGCCAATAAATTATGGAGTTGATTGCAACGTCGTTTAGATGACTTGCAACTAACTGTAAGATGGAGGGAAAACAGACAGACATAATTAGAATTGCTTAACACAGAAGAGCAACTGTAACGCTTGTCTGTAGCGGGCTTGAAACTAACTGTAAGATGGAGGGAGAACAGAAGGAATAGATTATAATTGTTTAATATAGAAGAGCCACGGTGACGCTTATTTGCTGGCCCAGTGGTCATGGATTCGTACCCGCATCATGATGAGTTTTTAAAACTCACTTGGGTATAATCACTGCCAAGGGGGAAATCAATGGCAGACAAACTGAAGTATAGATGCCGAAGAAACTACAACAGAATTAGAAATTATGGAGAAAAACTGCGCAGGGAGCACAGATTAGCACAGACAAAAAACTGGGTGATGGGAAACACAGTTTTCAAAAACAGAAAAGCGAACCTACTATTTCACCATAAGACATAAACAAGTCAGTAAAAAGATATTCCAGTATACCAGGCACTAGAATTCCACAATATGTGTTATTTTGAGTCACTCGAGGTGGGTGTGGTTGTGTGAGTTTGTGCTTAAGCGCGCGCAGATGTGTATAATATGTAAAGCTGCAACAGACATATGCTCATCAAATCTGATCGGGTGGCCAAGAAACCTAAATTGAAGTTAAGTGTTCAGTACACTTATACTTCGAGATAATATCTATAATAAATCATTTGAATGACGTTAGCAAATCAGTTTCTTTAAGTAATTGAAACATACAGACTCAGACATCGTATAGTATTAGTACAGCACAATGATAAGCTATTAGCAATAACTGTTTGATCTGATGATGACAATCATTGACATCTACGTACGTGTGTGTGTGTGTGTGTGTGCTTGCGTGCGTGCGTGCGTGCGTGCGTGCGTGCGTGTGTGTGTGTGTGTGTGTGTGTGTGTGTGTGTGTGTGTGTGTGTCAAAATGTCAAAAATATAGAGTCTGGTAATATGACAAATTGGCTAGCTGTAGCAAGTAATGGTATATGGAGGGAAACATTGCTATCTACCTAAAGACTACTTTCTACCGTGGTAGAGACCTTTCTACTGTAGTAATGGACATATTCATTTGCTTCAAGACGACGCGCTATCTTACAGAGCACGAAGTATGCAACTAGCTGTCAAGAATTTGAATATTGGGATTCTTTCACAACCACACTACCCTCGGATTTTCCTGGACCACACGTTTTTCACACAAATCTTAAAACTCACCCCAAAGTAAATCATTTTTACAGTGATAAAGTCAAATTAGTATGTGATAATAGGTACAACGCTATGCACTAAGTTGTTCTATTACGAAAATTGTCTCAAGGTCAAGCAGAGATCGCATAAGTGTATTAATTCATATGGTGTCTATATTGAAAACCAAATAACAAATAATATAGACAATTTACAGTTTTCTATGACATTTCCTTCATATGATCGATGTAAATATAGACAGGTGAGTAGATTATCCTCACACGATAAGACATATATGTTGATGGATGGTGTTATAGATGAAAAGGCATACGGATCATAATACGTACAATGTTACCCCTTACCTGCACGGGACCATCTGGTATTTTCTGGGCTAGTTGATACATAGCCCTCTTTTCCTCCAGGGTTTGCCGCCTCTGGTCAGCATACTCGTCATCCTGGGGCAGCGATGTGTCCAGGAGCTTGATGTTATATCGGACATTTGGAATGATCCACCGGAAAATCGGAAAGACAAATCGCTCGTTGGAATGTGTGTTTTCTACTTCAATTTTGTCCACGAACCAGTTGCTGGCAAAGCCACTGTTGTCCTTCCATAACTGGATTCGTGATATGCTAATTGGTCTATGCAAAGCTGAAATATCCTTTGGTGACACCGTAAATGTGTCTAAATGGCCGCGCTCAACATCTTTCCTAACACAATTGTCCAAGTTGATCTCAGAGGAGCCGGTGTTGTTGGCATCGTAAAGGATGATCCGAACATTGGCATCAGTCCCCGCACATGACCTGTCTAGAGTGTAGACGTGAATGAGTATTTCGCTCGCCATCTTGGAAATTAATCAATAATCTGAAACAGCTGGTGAAAAAAATATAATAGTTAAATCTATGAATGTATTTACACAAGGAAATTTGCACGAAGATTCTGTCAATGTAATACAACATTAAAACATCAGTTGTTATTGACACTCAGAGCCGGAAGGAAGAAGTGCACGTTACAGGCCGTAAAACAGTATACAAATATGAAAGTCATCAGGATTTTTGTTTCCTTCAGTGAGTCGATGTCGTCTGGATTGTTGGTTTCAAATCTGGAAAGCCTATATTTTTGCATCTGTTTTTGTTGTCTATTGTATCTTTGAACACGAACATGTTGTTGTTTTCATATTGTTTACACTATAACGAACGAAAGCAATTGTCAAACTATAAATTCCATTCAACTGCTAAATATCCTCTGCCGGTTATGACATCTTCTTTCGATAGTCAACGTCGTGTGTCGATGGTGTTCATCATGTCTATCGATACCCTGCGGTCTCTTGTACGTCCAGTAATTTCTGATACCGATGTTCCTCCGTGTCATGCTGTTAAATTGTCTGGCATATTCTCTCTCGGTTTTACATTGCCATCCCTCCCGTTGTCACGACCTATTCCAGCTTACCCCCACTCATAATAGGCCTAAAGAATGAGGACTGGCATCTTCATATGCGAATAACGAGCTTTCTTAGTGAGTTCACTTCTTTCAAGATATCTTCATTACTCTTATTATTTGTCCACAATGTTCTTCAAATTCTTCTATAAAACTGTATCTCCACAGCGTCTTTATAATTTCTCACTAGTCTGCTAATTGTCCACAGTTCTCTTCCACACATGAGGATTGTCTTAATATATCTCTTCTCATCTCGATTGGCAATATTATATTATAGATAATATTCCTTATCTTGTAAAATAATTCTTTTGTTTAGGCTATTCTTCAGTTTAACTTCTTTTATTTATCTTCAATCTGCTGTTATTTAAGTACTCAAATACTTAAATATATTGACCTGTTTCAGACTAATTGCATTCACTTTGATGTTGCAATTGGGAATCATTTTTCCCTTTGCAATTGCCATTACTTTTGTTTTTCTGTTATCCAGACTTAGCGTTGCACATTGCTCTACGCCTGTTAAATTCTTTTCATCTGGTTAAAAAAAAAAACAACAGCACAGACGTTTCGTATATTTTATTCGACGAACAATAAATTAATACTCACATATACAGAAGCATATGTGTTTAAAACCGTTCTGCGGACAGGGAGACTTAGTAGTGAATCTTCAATTATATCTATCATTTCATAGCATAATTATTGTCAGCGATCAATACTGTATCATCAACAGACATTCCTTGCATGTATAGTATGGACTTAGTTATTAAATTACTGCACAAATTGAACACTCGGGTGATATTAAACAAATCGGTCTAACATATTTTTAATACGCTAAAAAACTTCCAAATAGTTGTCAATTATTATGGATTCCTTTTATTGCTGACGTATGTTCCTTTATCCTCATAACTTAAACAGGAGTGTTAACATTTCCTAATACTCTAACTGTGTCTCTATATTCATCCTTATCCAATGCTTTAATGTGGTCAACAAAGCACAACTTTAGATCTCTTGCAATTCAATCTCTTTTTCTTTTCTATTAATGTTTTCGAGATGAATGTGGTGTTGTTTATGCCTTTACTTTCTATAAATCCGTACTACTCATCTCCAACTTCGGATCTGCAAAAGCAGTATTATAACAGAGCTCCATCTCTGTTGTAGATAGTTAGGGGGAAATAGAGAAGGGTTAGGAAATGTCGCACCCGTGAGCACTATGAACGCACCATTTCTAAGGTAGCTCACGGGTGACGTCAAAATATAAATAGTTCCAGCTCAACTTGTGGTCAGTCCGGTTGTGTTTTCATATCAACTTTATAATTACAGTAAATAAAAGCCGTTTACACCATCCAAGGCTTCAATGTCAATCTATTGATATCATCGTTAACCATTCACTCTGTTACATGAATGGAAATTTGGAGCCAATGATCAGGATTCGGCTCATGGTTTGTCGCGGAATGTAAGTTGCCTCCAGGACAGACACATGGCTGTTGCTTTATTCTCGTCGATACCACGGCATAATGGAAGTTGAAAATTTTCGCTTGCAGAGAAATTCAACAAGGCGGCGTCTTTGATCAAATCTTTGTTACACAGTCTCTGATCAAAATTTCGCTACACAGTGCGTCTCTTTACTCAAATTGATCAAATACTGCGCTGATCTGGCTGATGTTTTTGAATCCGCCATACATATGGAATTATAAGCTGTGTATCAAGATAATGCTTGCCATCATGTTCCAGGATAACCGTTGCTTTGAGCCTCAATATGTTTTACAAGAGCCGTTACCCTTGAACCAGCAGATGACCTTGGTCGTCGCTTGAGAGGAGAATTAGACCTCGATTGACGGAATCAAAACAGAAAAATTGTTTGGATCGGCAGCTCAAATAACGAGAAAACCTCTAACGAAAAATAACTTCGCTTGATCATAGGTGTCTCGAACTCTGGCGATTATCAAAATGTTAAGTAATCACGTTGATGTAGAACTCTTGGAAACGGATAGGCAAATTGGGTTGCCGTCCTGTTGAAGAAAGAACTCTACTGAAGTCGTTTTAATTGCCAGATCGAGCCGTTTCAAGGCGTCCAGAAGTGCCAAATTTTTTGTCCAGATCTACACTCCCTCGAACGGAAAAAGCAGCCATAAATTTGGAAGTGTCATGACGAAATGAAGAAAACGACATACTCGCTTGTGGAACCTTGTCGAGCCTTATTGAGCCTTGTCGAGCCTTGTCGAGCCTTATTGAGTCTTGTGGAGCCTTGTCGAGTCTTGTCGAGCCTTATTGAGTCTTGTGGAGCCTTGTGGAGCCTTGTCGAGCCTCATTGAGCCTTGTCGAGCTTTATCGAGCCTTATTGATCCTTACGGGATACTGAAGCCGCTTTGTCGATCCTTGCCTCTCAGTCTCGGCATACAAGAGTATAGACGTCAAGAAGAATACGTAGCATTAGTTTCAACAAGAAAAGGGTAATCCAAATAACTTTTTCTATTAGATAGATGTGAACTCATTTTGTTAAGAAGAAGAACTATTAGATTACGTCCCTTAGTTAAATTAAGAGTGTATATTAATGGTTATTGATTGTTTTTTGTTTTTTTTTTTGCTTATATAAGTTGAATAGTAAATTACAGCATTTCAGCATGGCAGAACAAGTTGCGTTAACACAGGTGGAGTAGACACAGCGATAGGTAGACTCAACACAGTTGTGAAATAACAAGAGACGGCAACAGGCAGAGCTCAAGACGAAGTTTTCTTACAAGTACCAAGAAATATATAGAGGAAGAAGTAGGCATATTGTTTTAGCTTGATATAAATTACAGAGAAATAAGTATGAATTACCTACATATAGAACTAAAACGTATCAGTACATGGTTGGGAGAGTTAAAAGTGGCAGTTAGTGAAGTAGAGAATTTTGTGGAAACGTTACAGAGAAGAACGACTAGACAAGAGCCTTATAGATTTAAGGTAGAGTGCAATGAAATAGTAAAGAATAATAGGAGACAGACAGTATTCAATGAAAACAGAAGACAACATAAGGAGTTATATAGAGACAGTTATGTTGAGCTAGATGTGACTAGGTCCAGAAGCAGTTATAATAGACGAAGATACAGAGATAGACATGAGAGAGACCTTTCCAATAAATTATGCATAGCAAGACTGCTAGGAAAAAACGTGACGACTGGTTTGAACAAAGACGGAGACAGTATCTGAGGTCAGAGTCAAAGAACAGGGTAGGAAATGTAAGTAGGAATTCAATTACTCCTAAGATGGTTACGAATTTGACTGTTAAACAGGAAAAGAAGATGACGGTGTTAATAAAGAAAATAGACCAAGAGACTCAGACGCAGGTGGTTGAAGTAGTAGAACGGAACACACAGACACAGGTTGATACAATAGAGAAAAATGTCCAGGTACAACCAACCGGCAAGATAACGAAGGGAAGTCAAACTGAGTTAATAGAAACTCAGTCAAAACCAACTCACTTGACTAAGGGAGACACGGTTGAAATTAAGAAAGATAAACAGACGAGAATCAAAGACGAAAAGAGACCAAAGAGGAAAAGTATTTGGGAAAGAAATATAAACAGTCTGATAGTCAATAAAGGTACAACTGAGATGTCAGTTTCCTCAGCTAAAGATATTGAAGTTGTCCCGAACCAGAGTATGAGGAATAGAGGTAAGAAGAAAGTCAGACGTTCTAAAGCCGACTATGGGAATATGATCGACGTGTCTGCAGTAAACTACTGAGTCTGATGAGGGAACTATTATCAGTGTATCACCTGAAGACGAGATGGGGAAATATAAGCGTTATGTAAGGTATACAGAAAACAGTGAGCAGACCGACGCAAATAAAGGAAATAGAAAGAAAGCATTTAAGAAGAAGAATAGTAATAGACAGATAGCGGAAATTTATTCGACTACAGAAAGTGACTTAAGAAAAATCAAAGAATATATGACCTTAAGACCTGAGTACTTTAACAACGGATTAACAACGGATAGTGAAGATGACATAATTGAAGAGAGACGCACATTAATACTAGGAGACAATGAAATATTTGGCTTAGATGCACTCTATAACTTTTAGAATTCCAAGGGTGAGGAATGACAATTGGCATTGTTTTAGCTTATGAGAGGAATTGCGGTTTGAGCATATACATATGGGCTGTCTAAAATAGGCAGATGAATTTTTTTGGTGTAGCATCACATGGTACAGGGTAGGCAATAGTGTTGTTGAAGATAGAGAGTCACGGCAACTGATAGAATATTCTACGTTTAGCTGTGGTGTGGGGAGAGTAAACAATGTAGAAATTGAAATGTCCCTTGTCCGGAATGGCTAGATAGAGAGAGTTAGTCACGTTGAGTGATGTATAACTGGTGTGATTAAAGTAGAGTAGATTCAGCACAGAAATTGCAGAGAGAGATAAACTAACTATGAATGCTCGTATTGATGCAGTGTTTGAAAGGGTTGACTCAGAGCTATGACGGGATGTCTGAGATAGTTTCGCTTAGTAGTTTAAGAAGTAGGTATAGTAACATTAGCAGATGAACCGAGAATGTCTGATAAGGAGATATAGATTGAGGAGGAATTGAGTATCCTGTGTAAAATAGCCAATGGAGAGCGAGAGTATCAAGAGTAAAAGACTGTAGAAGCTGATGCTTGAAGAATGCGAGTTCTTGATGACTAAATCTGAGAAAGTTGTTGTCTGGAGAAGTTGATAGTTATGGTTAGTGTGTAAAAGAGATATTTGTTAGAGTTAATGTGTTGTATGAGCAAGGTAGGCTTTGAGTTGTAGAAAGGGACTGAATGATTGAATGAAATAAGAAAGCAGTTGAATTGTGAAAGTCCTGTTGAGTAGTTTGTCTGGTTATGCGTTGTCCGTACGTGAGTATAACTGTAGACAAACAGGTGTTCGTCGCGCTGAGAGAAGTAGGAGTGAGGTTTTGAGACGCCGTCTAAGTGGAGTACATGGATAAAATGTAATAGTTGCGCGTTTGATATATCTTGTGTCAATGTGTGTGGAGGAGATCGACACGCTTAGACTTGTGGTGAGTGATTGCTGGAATGTGGAATTGGCGTCTAAATTGTTTTTTTTTTAAGTAATGGTATGGACACGTCAGGTTGTTGCGATGCGAGAGTAGTCGTGAGATGAGAGCGAGGTTGTGTATCACTGTCCGAGCAAACATAAAATACGAATACCGTGTGAATATGCGAAGATTGGCTGATAAATGACGTTGATAAAACGTGGAGCATAGAGTAACTGAGTATATGAAAATTGAGAGGTGGAAAGAACATGATTAGAAATTTGTGATGTCTTTTGTTTAGAATGTCTGAAGTTAGACAGAATTAATGAAAATTGTATGACAGGCTGACGGAAAGAGAATTAACATTCTGAATGACGTCTCATAAAACAGGTGTAGTATTGTTGGCAGGGACATGTCGAAGCATGAATGCCTGATACTGAGAAATGAGAGAAGTGAGGTCTGTTGTCAGTTATATGCGATATTGTTTACTGTTTCTGAAAGGGTCCCGATAAATAGGAGTAGTAGTGAAAGATGAGTGAGGCAAGCAAGAGAATGTGATTAGCTAAATGAATGTCAGAGCATTATAAATAGAGTACTAGAGAACGTGTTCCGATAAGTGTAACTGGTTTGACTATCATCGCGGTGTGAGAACGCTAGGAGAGACTTGAGGATTAGCTTAGAGTAGTTGTGGTGAGATGTTGGAAAGTACTGATACGTTGGTTAGTTGCGTCGGGTAGACGAGAGACTTAAAAGTAGAATTAGTTGTTGGTACAGTAAATAGATGTATTGGTGAGGTCTATAGTAAATAGACAATTTTTTTGCTGGTGGAAATACCGTAGTTAACGGTAATGATTAGGAAGTTGTGGTAATTCTTGGTACAAATTCAAGGGAAACAACTAATGTGCCGAGCCACAGGTTCTATTAGTAGATAGATGACTGGTGGTACATTGAGATAGTCCCCACACTAGTATTAGGTGAAGTGATTTAAGCTATAGTTTACAGCAGTTGTTTAGATTTATATTGCAAATATTGTGATGTGTTAGGAGTTAGTTTGTAAAAGATAGAATGTTGTGAGGGGAGATAATCAATGATTGACTTCCAGAAAAAGTACAGTCATTTGTTGATTAATGACTTTTGTTGAGAGAACAGATATTGTTCTATGTTAGGATAAGAATTAGTCTGTAGGTAACAGATATATATATATATATATATATATATATATATATATATATATATATATATATATATATATATATATATATATATATATATATATATATATATATATATATATATATTGTTTGGGGGGGGATTAATGCAGGTTAATTGGCCTAGCATTGAGCGTTTTTATTACGGTTATAAGAGTAGCCGTTGTAGTAAATAGATATGTATTACATTGGTTCGTAGAAGAGTCCAATGTTGTTTGGTTACTTAAAGTAAGTAGTTAATTCTATGTGAATTATTTTTTTGAAAAAGGTTCTCTTTAGTGAGAAGATAGTTGTTTTTATTGAATTTGAGCTTTCAATGCATCATATATGGTATGTTATATTATTTTTTTGATTGACTTGGTTTTGTAAAATGATTGCCATTTGATTGGAGAATAGGATTGTTGTATTTTCAGTCTTTTGCGTACAAACCACTGTTCCGTAAAAGAGACCAGTGGTAGTAGATAATATTAGATATTTTTCTTTTAATTGATGCGTGATTCATTTTTGTGGGGATATATGAAAACATATTTGAATATCAAAAGGGGGGGGGGGGGTGATATTGTTGTTCTATTCTTGATTTGTCTTGACTTTTGTTATTAGTGAATTGTGAGTTTAATTAGCTTATTTTGGTTAAATATTAGCATGTTACTTTGTTTGCCAGTTTTCATTTACAAAATGATGTTGCTTATTGAGTTACCCTGACTATGTTTAAATTAGTTTTCGTTTGACGTTCAGTAATGGGGAGTTAGAACATTTAAACAGGTCCATATTAAAAAGGGAGTTTTGGATGCAGAATTACGTTCAGAAAATAGTGAGGACTAGAAGAGAGACACATTCTCTTTATAAATAATAAGTTCATGAGTACGAGGGCCGCTGTGTTAATCAGCGTTGGTGTTTTAGGATGGGGAGGTTGATAATATGGTGGCTATGAGGTGTTGGAAACATATGCCATACTTAAGTGACGGGGTTACTACACAAGTAAAATAGTTCTGGGGGAGTTAAAAATGGGAGCTGCATTGGGTCAGCATTGATTGAATATATATGGATTGGATGCCATATTGGGGAAGAAAAGATTGACGTGACTAACGTCTATGGCAGTGGGGTAAATGTGGAGAAAGTTTAAAACATGGTTTCCATGAGGCCGGAAGTGAACATGGATTTAGTGCCATAATGTGGTGGAGGTTTGGTAAGTGACACGAGATTGCTAGATTGTAGAAGAAGTGGGTAACGTGCTACGCCAGACAGCGTGAAGGCAATTAGTAAAACATGAATTGAATCCCATGTTTTACTCCGAAGAATAATTATATACTGTGGATATCAGTACAATAGTAAAGAATGTATTAATGAGAAATGAACAGTGTCAGTGTGGAGATAAAATGCCATGTGGTTTTGGGGGGTCCATGATATATGGACTGAGAAAGAATAACGTTGATTGTAAGTAGTGAGGGGTTAGAAGGTCACAGACATGAGATCAGTGGCGGTATTTTATAGCTGTTGATAACGGCATAAATTAGAAGTGGAAGTTTTAGGTGAAATGCCCATAATAAATGGACATTACTGGGTTGCTGAAGTTTTTAGGCGAGATTACTAAGGAGTCTTTTGAGTAAGGTATAGGAGAAGATTATTTATGTGAGGTGAGGTGTATAATGTTGGAGGAGGTCTTGAGAAATAATGGACCTTTTTAATTAGTGTATTTAGGAGTGAATAATACTTTTGATGGTTGATGCATGATGCTGTAGATAGCAGCGCAAACGGTAAAATTGCCATAATAAGTGGTATAAGTGAACTGTAGAAGATATATAATTGTTTTAGACTTTATTACATAAAGTCTCAGGTAACATAGGGGGGTAAGTATGAGTGTAGTTTTTGTGAGAAAGAGTTCTGCTTCTTTTAAATTCCGGTGGCCACCGATTCTTTGTCTTCCTATCGTGTGCGAGTGTTCTCAGGTTGGTTGAAAGTAGAGAATTAGTAATGTTAGTAATGACAATAGGGAGTTAGTATCAAAAGAGTACGGCGTTTTGAATTTTTGAGATCGTGATGAAAAGGTTTAAGCGGATCGCTTATGAAGAGAAGAAGAAGTATTTCAAAAAGGTACACATATATGTTATGATGTGTTGTATAAAACTGAGATTTAAATATTATTGAGGTATAATAGGTACCCATACAAGAAGGGGTTTTTGTGATAGGATATGTAAATAATATATGTTGTGTTATGTTTTTTTGAAGAGTCAGAAACGAAGAAGAAGTATAACTTCATAGCGATTTGCTATATGGGACAATGATAAAAGACAAGTGGAGAATTAGTAAAAGTGAAAGTGGTTACTTAAGATAGAGTTAGTTTGGGATGGTTTGGAGAAAGAATATTGGGGGTTAAGGTGTTGATGAGGGAAAGAATGTTTAGAATAAGGGGGTTAGGGGTTAAGACTTTTGAGAAAAGTCTTTTTAAAGAAGGGGAAGAGTATAACAGAGCTCCATTTCTGTTATAGATAGTTAGGGGGAAATAGAGAAGGGTTAGGAAATGTCGCACCCGTGAGCACTATGGACGCACCATTTCTAAGATAGCTCACGGGTGACGTCAAAATATAAATAGTTCCAGCTCAACTTGTGGTCAGTCCGGTTGTGTTTTCATATCAACTTTATAATTACAGTAAGTAAAAGCCGTTTACACCATCCAAGGCTTCAATGTCAATCTATTGATATCATCGTTAACCATTCACTCTGTTACAGTATCGACAACACTCACCATCTACAGCAAGCAACCAAATCTACAGGTGGGAAGAATGGTCTGCACTAAGACCAGAGTGAAGAAACATCCTATGTTCAATTCCATCAGCAAGAAGAAACTACCACTGTCAAGAATACAACGGCGGAGGCGAATCCATTTTTCACTACAGATAAACTAGAGTCGCAAACAGAAGCCATACAGCAGCAGATAATTGAAATTACCACAGCCGCAACAATAGAGAAAGAACTTGCGAACAAGGAACGACAAACAATAACGATGAGCTTGAACCCCTGCCAAGAATCAAAATAGTCAACGCTACCAGCAATACCATACCGCTAAAAAAAAAAAAAAAAAAGAAGCAGAAGACTCCTCGAGAATACGCCAAACAAAGTAGACGCCAGCTTCTCAGCTCTACCAACAGACACAATTATAGTCTTTATATGGGACACCGTGCATGTGTCTAATTGGCCGAGCTCAAAATCATTCTTTAAACAATTGTCCTTGTTGATCTCAGGGGAGCCGGTGCTGTTGGCATCGTAAAGGGTGGTCATGGGCAAAAGAAGTAACCATTCTGTGGAACACCCAACTATGGTGTAGTGGTTATATATTACAGAACCGGAAAGTCGAATAGAATACAAGCAATCATCGCTACCATATTGCATCAACGTCGAAGCCACTACCCATCGACCTGAGAGAAGACGGGTGGTAAAACACACCAAACCGAACCTGACCAACGAACAAATACAAGTACTGCTGCAGCCAGAAAATAGCCACATCAAATTCATCAAGGAAGAATGACTATTGACGATAAATAACAGCCCGATGTCAATTGCAGTAACAACAACGAAAGAACAAGAAAGACATCGGGATATTTGACAAGAAAGCGCATCAGTCGGAATATTATTTATCAAATTACTACACTGTTCACTATGACTCTCTTAAGGTAGCCAAATGCCTCGTCATCTAATTAGTGACGCGCATGAATGGATTAACGAGATTCCCACTGTCCCTATCAACTATCTAGCGAAACCACAGCCAAGGGAACGGGCTTGGTAGAATCATCGGGTAAAGAAGACCCTGTTGAGCTTGACTCTAGTCCGACTTTGTGAAGACACATGAAGGGTGTAGCATAGGTGGAGGAGCAAGCGCAATTGAAATACCACTACTTTTATCGTTTCTTTACTTATTCAGTCTCTCGGTAGAGATTTGTTCGCAGCAGACGAGCATAATCTCCGGCGGGCCTATTCTCGCCGGTCGCGAGATCCGCACAATGGAAGGATGGGGGATTTGCTTGCAATAGACAGGCAATATCTCCTGCGGCAGCTCCGGCGGGCCTATTCCCGCTGGTCGCGGGGTCCGCTTAAAGTCAGGTGGAGAGTCTGGCGATAGTACACGCTTTACACAGGTCCGGACACTTGTGATCGACAGATGTGCGCGTCCTTAAGGTCCGGGCTCGTACGAGGCCCTCACCTGTTGGACTTGGCTGAACGTCTCTAAGCCGGGTTCCTTGCGTGTCAGGGTCTGGCCATAACTCGCCACCTGCTCGTGGTGGCGAGGTCGCGGTGGTTTTGACGCTGAGCAGCCAGCGTCTGCAGCCTACCTTGTGCCAGACGTATTGGTTACCCATTCCTCTGGGCAACACAAGGTTAGGCAGAGAGAGAGGTCATGTCGTTTGGGCGAAACATGATCCTCTGAAGCTCTGCCCAGACATTGTAATGGAATATTGGCCACATTCCACTCACATATGTTGGTCTGTAAAAGACTGCAAGGTGTCAACGACACTGTTCATAATGCCAGAAAACCTGGCACACTCAGACCGATTGTCGGAGCAAGACTGAAACCTTCCGATATTGTGCGAAAGAACACCCTTTCAGTGAATGCCCACTGGCCAAGGAATACAAGGACCCCCGAAAACCGAAAGAAAACAGATGTGCCAACTATTTCGGCATACACGGAGCCGAAACTACCCGTACCTCCAACGATGTAGAGACGCTATTACAACTGCTATACCAAAACATATACCATCTAAAGAGGCGCGACGGAGTTGAGAAGCAGCCTGAAGAATATGACCATTGGAAAAGAGGCAACTCTAAGGCCAGACAGCACAACCGAAGGAACACAAGACAGGTCGATTAATAAGCCCCAAGAACCAGACACCGGTAGTAACCGTGACAAGACCTGAAGCATGCTGGGAAAGATGACAGAAGTACATCAAAATACCTAGCAAGAAATTGCCAGGATTGCACACATTATGCAAGTAACAGTGGATTTTTAAAATTATTTTTGATTAACGTAAAATCTCAGCTCAATTGCCGTACCTGTGGTCTTGGGTTCGGTCTGCAGGGGCGTGGTTTCGTATTAATAAAACTGATCTGGACTCCCAGGGCGACCCAGCCTAAAGTGGGTAGCAGTTAAAGTCTTGGTCAGTAAATTCGGCCGACGTGACACCGACCACATCACACACGGTAAGCCATTTGGGCTATCATAATATGGGTCACGCTCCGTATGTCCTAAGCGCCTTAGACGTCTACATGATATATATATATATATATATATATAAAAGAAGGAAGAGGACAACTCAAGGACGAGATGGCTAAATTTAACAACGCACACGAAGAATTTTTTTTTGTTTTGTTTTTTGTTTTAAACGTTTATTTTCTACAAAACAATGTGTATTTACAAGGTGCGTTGTGTGTGTGTGTTTTTTTTTTTGTTTTTTTTTTTACTTTTTTAAATTTTATTTGCGAATACAACATATCCATGCATAAACACATGCTAATATGACCTTCACGACATGGTGTAATTAACTACACATTACTTGTTGATGATGATGATGATGAAGTAAACATTTACTCTCATACATACTATAATCTTTCAATAGAAATTCTTTCATACTCCAAGTATTCTCACTCACACTTAATTTTATTTCAGCAATATAAAATAACACAAACAAATGCAGCTTTAGACAACAGAATTAAGACACATACAGGACGTTGTGGCGACTAGCCTTCATCTGCAAACAAACACACTCGCAAAACACAATATACAGCACGCACAAGCATAAGCCACCAACCTACCATAAAAGTACAGCAGGATCAAAGGCGTATCTCATTCTACCAAGAAATCTTAAGCTGTACCAAAGCGAACCTACACAGAAAACATGGTACACGCCTATCAGTTATTTCAACGCATGGAGAAACTAAAACAGCGAGCAAGCAGGTCAGCATAATAGAAGAAGAACATGAAAGGGTGAGAAAACTAGGGATGCCGTTCTAAGGACAACACATGAAGCGCAGTATGCACACGAGACAGCGGCAAGTCACTCACTAACGGAAGGAAAGGGACACAAACCAACAAGATGTATAATCGCGACAGCCATACCCCCGGCTGACAACAGAGGCATTACAACCGCAGCAACAGAGAAACAGTCATCTGCAAAGAGGAAAAATAAACTAAAAAAGAAATCCGCTCAAGCCACTGACCTGAAATATAACCCAGGTTACGGCAATGGGGTGAACAAGGTCAACGCTTAGCGAGGAAGCAATTGAGCTTCGTTTTTTATTTAATTTCCTTTCTTATCCTTCTCATTATAATTTCCATCATTATTTTAGTCACTTGACTCATTACACAAATTGAGCGATGTTCTAACATGTTGGGGTCTCCGTGGCGAAGTACTTACGCCGCCTGCCTCGCGTTCCGAAGGTCATAAGTTCGTTTCCGGGCTACGCTGTGCTTTTCAGAGTGAAGCTTTCTCGGAGACCTTAGGGGGTCGTCGCTAGAGCTATGGAAATCGTACTTTGTTCGACGTTTTCGGCAGAACGCCATGTGGAAAGATCCCCTTGCCATATGGGATAAAACCTGGTGCAATGAAGTCGAGCCTCTTGCCCTTTAAAGCCTGTTTAACTCCACTGTCTATTGAAACAGATTTATTCGGTAGAGCTATGAAAATAGATCTCAAGAGACTATCTTACCTGTACTGTCAGTAATGAGCAGATTATAAACTTTCTAAACGGATTTTTCACCAACGCTGAGTGTTATGATTGACTACATATGCCTTTATATAGGTACTTACTTGCACATGACTCAATTATACACTCACGCGGAGGTCATAAACAGCATGATGGCGGCATTTGCAGATCCTGGTCTGTTTGTACTGTAAAACATGTTATGAGCGGTGTTTATCGGTAGCTATTGGTGCTTGTTAACTTCTGCAGCTCCCATGCAACAACCCAGAAGGGACTTTGTAGAATTAAAAGATATTGTTAACTAAAGGTCTTACAGACGCGATTCGTTAGACCGCTTACCCGCTTTAGAAACACAGCTGCGACCGATTTGGCAGCAGACCGCGTTGCGCTGGGTTTTAACGAGTTGGTATGGGAGCCGCTCGTTCAGAAAGCAATGGCAAACTACTGAACGTAAACTTGCCAAGACATCACCAACAGCAGTAAAATGCTGTGTTGACAGCGATGTCCTATAAAACGGATATGCAAAATAACAAAATATGTCACAAGATGGGGAATATTCTCTGCAATTTATCTTTGTCAACCTAGGTTTCAGGATCTGATTTGGATTCGGTTTTTTTCCAATGCGATGTCTGCTTGTAGGCTGATGCTTTCCTCATTTCATACACAAATTTGATTTGGAAGATATCTCAGATCTTCTCCTGCCCCATGCTTGGATTAGTGTAAAAACAGGCCTTTTTCCCCCTTGCATGCCATATTTATGGTCGTTCCATCCTGCATACGCTGTGGCGTTGCAGCCAATCCAAAGTCTTTTTTCATCCTCTCTTCGGACCAATGTCCCTGTTGGTTGTGTTGTCGTAAAATGGGGTTGCAGTGGAGGAAATATTAATCGCGCTGTTGACAGTTGTAAGAATTTATATCACACGCAGGGATAATAGTCTTTTATTACCTCACACTGGAATTTCAATCATTCCCAGTAGCGAATTCTTCACTGCAAAGCCCACACCATGTTGCCTTTCTTTTTTTTTTTTTGCCTGCCCTCTACCTTCCAAAACAATAAAAGGTGTAATTATTTTCAATGAGTGACCCTTCCTCAGCTACGCGAATCTCCTGCAGGTCAGCAATATCAGTGTTAAGACGACTGAGTTCGGCATCAATCACAACCGTTTTTCTCACATCGTCAGTGGAAAATCCAGGATACATGGTTCT
The DNA here is from genome assembly GCA_014155875.1 of Cepaea nemoralis. NCBI lineage: Eukaryota > Metazoa > Mollusca > Gastropoda > Stylommatophora > Helicidae > Cepaea > Cepaea nemoralis. The sequence goes on from JACEFZ010005665.1 coordinate 695,245, forward strand.
TACGTTCCAGGTTGCAAACCGTAGCTTGAGGTTTCTATTGCGCTTTTTATTATTACCTGGTGCATTGGCTTTACAGCCTGCTATTCAAATTTTTGTCCCAGCCCCAAGCACCCATTGAAGCAGGCAGGCTGTGGCGGATCAGCACCCAATTGGCCGATGGCTGCCCAGCTTGAGGCGGGCGGTAGCTGATCAGTGACACCTGTAGGTGTCTCCCACCGTCAGAGGCAACGCGTGGCGCCCCATATCTACGCTTGCTGACAGGGACTTTTAACCCGTAACAGTTGACTCTCGCTTTGATTCCGAGACCGGTTAAGATCAGGGATGGAGTTATTTCCTCTCTATAGCACAAAGCCTGGGCTAAAATATAGAAACCATGTGTTGCCCACGCTGCATGATCCCTCTCTCGGCCTGCCTAGTTTATATATATATATATATATATATATATATATATATATATATATATATATATATATATATATATATATATATATATATATATATATATAGTAGTAGTAGGCCTCTTTCAGTCCTGAAGGACTATAGATTTGTGCCGCTTGGGAGGTACCTGGCAGCACCGCTGGTGACTGTATAGTCCAATTCGAGAGTGACAATCCCAGGCACAGTTTCCGCATCTGTAAGACGAGGCAAGTCCCGCATTGAGTGACCGCGTTTTAAGCCTGTGCCACCTATCCTCAGTTTGTTGGATCGAGATTGCGCTCAAAGAGCACCATTCCGTTTCGTACATCTCTTCTCCAGGAGTATCTGTCTGTTGCAACTCTTTCCCACGTGTCTGGATATTTTCCAAGGGTTTCCATATCTTGTTTACACACATCCCTATATCGCATTTGGGGTCTTCCGGTTGGCCTCTTTCCTGTGGCTAGTTCTCCGTATAGGAGATCTTTGGGAATACGTTCATCCTCCATTCGAGATACGTGGCCCAGCCACCGGAGGCGTCTCTGCTTGAGGAGGGTGTGCACTGTGGTAATATCTGCTCTTTCAAGCACCTGTTTGTTATGTGGTCTTTCCATGTTATGCCCAGGATACTTCTCAGACATCTCATATGGAAGGAATTCAACTTCCTTTCATGTCTTGAGTACAGGGTCCGGGATCCAGACCCATAGGGTAGTGTGCTAACAACACAAGCTTTATATACTTGACCTTTTGTACACTCTGTTAGTCTATTATTCTCCCAAATTCTTTTAGCTAACCTGGAACATGTTGTGGCTGCCTTTCCAATGCTTCTGTCGATTTCTGTGTCTAATGAAAGATTATCTGATATTGTCGACCCCAAATGCACAAACTCGTGGACGATCTTCAATTCGTAATTAGAAATTTTGATTGACGGAGGCGCACCAGCATCTAGTTCCATCACCTGTGTTTTATTTAGGCTAATAATGAGTCCAAAGTCTTTGCAGGCGGATGCAAAACGATCTATGAGCCGTTGGAGATCTTCTGCTGTATGAGTAGTCAGTGCTGCATCATCTCTTACGCATCTTGATCTTATTCTGGTCTTTGCCTTGAGTCGTGATGGGTTAAAAAGTTTGCCATCAGATCTTGTGTGGAGGTATATGCCTTCAGTGGCAGATATATACATAAATGAGCAAGAATGCGAGGAGTTCTTCGAAGACATCCATGACGTACTAAATAAAATAAAGAAGCAGGACAGCATCATAGTTATAGGAGACTTGAATTCAAGACTAGGACGCAACAGAACGGGCATAGAAAAACATATTGAAGCATTTAGAGACCAACACAATGAAAGAAATGATAACGGAAGTAGACATATATAGATATGCATCCAACACGACCTCTATATAACAAATACATTTTATAAACAAAAAGACACACAAATATGCACCTGGTACAAATGGAACGATCTAGATACCAAAAGTCATAATGATTTTATATTAATAAGAAATAACAGAAAGATAAAATGTAAAGAGAGTGCCAATGAGTTATTTTATATCTACGGCATGTGTTCCCTGTAGTTAACTTCTCATTCGTAGATGGGATGGGAGAGGGAATTTAATTGTGACCTCATATTATAGCTGTCATGTTCCATTAGCTGATTGAGCTGGACCATAGTAATACTTGTTACGTTCTCCGAGACTGGTTGAATGTTGGAGACTGTTATCTTTTGCTTTCACTTCAATTGTCAAGTGGTGTTGTCTTGTATGGCTTAATGAATGTTAATCTTTGTACACACATTTTTTGTGACGCTTGACACCACTCCACAATGAAGTATTATAACATAACATCGGTGGAGTTTTTATACGTTAAATTGTCATCTCTTCACAACACTTTTAAACACTTCACAAAAATCTTAAACGATGTCGGTAAACACTTCACTAACATCTTCAATCTAAATTACTTGCAACAACATTTGCATTCAAACTAAAAGTGGCGGCTGCTAGAATGTGTCTGGATATAATTCAAATATAATTCAGCAACAATAAAAAGGTCCAGGGTGTGACACAATTCCAACAATTCTCGAAGCAGGCAAAATTAACGGCAATGAAAGATCTGAAGGCCGGCAATCATGTAGTTGAAGGCATAATTTATTAGCCCAACGGTCAAGTCTATTGCATTTCCAGACGATCAATGAAAAATAACAATTTACGTTTACCGTGTCTGTTATGGCCAGACGGGCCGATAATTACAATTTTAAATATATACAATATATCGTTGAAAGCGCTAGACCCTAATGATTCTCAAATCCATGCCCCGGTCCTTCTGTCATTCCCAATCTGGATAGATCTGACTTTGCCGTGACGTTCTAAGTCCCGTTTGGATATGTCCACATCTCTCCATTATTTTGGGCTCATATCTATCGTTCATAAATCTTCTCGTTATCCTCTGCAATATGTGTTGGCCTTGATAACGTTGTCCTGTCAGTAAATATCTTCCACGTTCCAGATAACTTCAACGTGCTGCCTCTCTTGTCCAGCTCTCTGATCCAATTGTTTGTTGTTGTTGGCAATTCTTCTGACGTATTCTGTTTGTTTTTTTTACGCCAGTCTCTTCGTTTTTACCAACATTTGGTTCGCGACTATATCACGAACTTTGGTTCACGTCATATCCATTGCGCTACTACTTGGCAGCGGCAAGGTGAAGTTCTGCCATAGCCATTATCCGGCTTCAACCGGTCCGACCCCGAACTCGGTCCAAAGTTGAATGACGCTTAGAGGAGACGCTGTCTCCTGCCCAGCGGCACTCTGGCTTTTTTCCTGCAAAGCGTGAATCTATGAAATTAGTTCATCTTCACGCCAAATTGCGTGCAGCTCAGCACCATACACTCGCAGTACTCCATGACCTGATATAGGATCATGGCAAAGTGCCCAACTAAAGTATAAACAGATCACAAAGCGGTTATTTTCACAATAAGAACCAACAGAAGAAGAAAGCAAAGACCTGGCAAATACATGGCATGCGAATCAGTAAACTTAAAACAAACATTAAAGACAAGGTAGTGAGGAAACATTATGAGAAGGAACTAACTGAAATATTTGTACAACTGTCTATAGAAAGAAAACCAGTGGAAGAGAAATGGGAGATGCTCAAATTACGCATGATAAATACTTGAAAAATAGCACGTAAAACCACGAAAAAAAAGCAAACCACGGATAAAGAAAAAAACAAGCTGGTGGAATGCAGAGGTAAAGAAAGCTGTAAAAGACAACAAAAGAAAAATATGAATAGTGGGTGAAGAGCAAACAGGATCGTGATTACAAAGAATATAGAATAGCAAGAAGACAGGCGAATAGAACAGTAAAGAGAGAAAGGCATAAAGATTGGGCGGAATATGGAGAAACTCTAAATAAAAACTACAAGGAGGCAACTAGAAACTTCTACAAAAAGATCAGTCCAATGAGAATCAGCGGAGAACCCTTTGAACCAACTGAAATAATTAACAGCGACAAAGGCGAACCAATAAATGAACAAAATAAAATCCTAAAAAGATGGAGGATGTACTTCGAACAACGTCTTAACATTCCATCAGATGCTACAGGAATTCAGGAAACCGACACAGGTGCCTTCGAAGAACTAGAACCAAACATACTGGAATAAGAAATTGGAGAAGCCGTCAGATTAGCCCCATTGAATAAATAACCAGGACAAGGCGAAATACCAAATGAACTAATTAGAGCAGCAAGAGAAATCGGAACAGCATGGCTTCATATACTATTTAACCATATGTGGGTAGAACTACAGACACCAAGAGACTGAGGAATTATTCCAATTTGGATAAACAAAGGCAGTAAAAGGGACTGAACACATTACAAAGGCATATCCGTTTCGGTAATACTGGAAAATTATTGTGCAAAACCTCTTGAGATAAGATTATGAAAAAAAAAACAATAGAACCCCAGCGAAGCGAAACACAACTTGCATTTAGGAAAAACAAAGGATGCACAGACGCCAAGTAGTATATCCGGGAGTAGACAAAGTACACCTCCCCACACCCCCGCGCTGGACCGAATCGCACCCCTAAGGGGGTCGAATAGGGGTCCGAACCGACCCCCCATTCGCACCCCCTAAGGGGTCGAATAGGGGTCCGAACCGACCCCAATTCGCATCCCTAAGGGGGTCAATAGGGGTCCGAACCGACCCCAATTCGCACCCTAAGGGCTCGAATAGGGGTTCGAACCGACCCCAACAAGAGAGGCTCGCCTCGGTAGTATCATTCTGACTCGATGTATTACTAACTATAGCACGCATTACAATAGCGCAAGTACCAACCAGTCATATCAAGATGTGCACCGCTACAAACATGCGAATACGAACGGGAGCACTCGGCGAGCGGGCACGCTTTCTCGTCGAGCACCACCAACACAAATTGCAACAGCCAGGACCCCCGCCGGGCAGCTCATCGAATTAGAGGATGACTTATTGGGTACATACAGATGGAGACCTATGGATGTGAGTGGCCGAACCTTGGCACAAAACTGCACTGCGACCGCCCATGCATCGGCCTTTATTGTTCTCGCACAATTTGCAGGCAAAGCAGGGCGAGGTGATAGAAGAGTGCATATTCTGTGAGAGGGGTGTTAGGAAACCATATGAGATGTGTGAGCGTTGCACACTAGACGCGCTCCATAGGATGTTTCGGAAGTTGGAAAAGACGACCGGCATCAAGCTGCTACTCTATAAAGGGATGAAGCTAGGTCCTCAGTATGAACCAGAGGGCATCCCACCATAGCAAAGATGAATAGGTGTGCGTGGCTAACTATAGCGCAGTTGTCAGCAGGAGCACCCCAAGCCGTGGGTAGCCTCTACCGGTCCCGACAAGGATGAGACAAAGCAAACTTGTGCATCGTGACCACCCATTGCCCAGTGTGAGAACCTCCGCATTCCAAAGTCACACACTTGTGTAGTTAGCTTTACAGCGCCGCTGAAAGAAAAGCATATTTCATGCACATAATTAACACCCATTTTGACAGAGGGACAACAGTGCACTGTTTATTCAGAGAAAAACACTTGAGATGTCAAGTTTATTGCATCCGTGTAGCACGCATTATTGAAATCAACTGCTGTGGGTATTATATCATTTTCATTACTTCCACACAAAGTTGTGCAGCTTTACATAACAGAATTACGATACATACAGAACGTTGCGGTGATTAGCCTTCATCGGCAAAATAAACACAACATATAGTCCAAGAGATCTCCTGTAACTAAATTTACAAGTGACAACAGGACAAGAAGAATGAAAAGATGAAAGCAATGGAAAAAAATGTTCACACGTACCTCAGAATTTACATTGTTTACATTATACTTCTCTGAGGAGTATATCAAGGTCATTACTTCCGCGTATCGCGCATTACTGACATCGTTCGGTGGAATAGGGGGTGGTTCCAAATTGTCCCGATAGTGTATACAAGTTATTTCGACCCTATAGCTTTTACGATTTCTGCCCGCGCCTCGTCTCTTCCTTTCAGAATGAGAGATTTGTTTGTCTCTTCGTCGAGATCTTCCGGCGCCTTGCTCCGAATATCTTTTTTCAACTGGTGAAATTTCGTTTCTTCAGCTGTAATTATGTTATACTCCACGTCCGTAATTCTCCCATCATCCAGAGCCTTTGAAACAAGGTCGGCTATGCTGGAAAGCTTAGCTTCCGCCAGAGTGCAAATTTCATCGTGTTTCTTAGCTTTCGACGTTAGTTTGCGGGACGCTAGCTTGCTCCCAGTCGGACAAGATTCCACAAGCTAGGGCAGCTATACTCGAGCCCAACAACTACAGGGGCGGCAATAATGGTGGTGAGAATCCCAACACCCCCACACCCATACCAAGGCTAGCCGCCAGCATCACGCTGTCCACAGCGTCTAATGCATTAACGGCACGCCGATATTTTTTATACAGTGCAGCCCGTTTGTCCCTTTCATCTTCCAGAGACTTCCGAAGAAGGGTAATCTCTTGAATGCGATAGGTACCGCCGTCACTAGTATCAAATGAGGGATAGAGCGACATTATTCTTTGCAAATCAAACTTATTCCTACTTCTTCAACTGAGAGATTAAATGTTCAACGCGAACGACACTAACCGGCCCTGTAGTGAACAAAAGCCGGACAAAAGCAGTAACGGTATTAAAGATGATTTCATCCACCGCAACCTGACCGAGCTTTACTATAATGTCCGTCTCTGTTGCCCTGGCAGACCACATCCCGTCGGCCGCGGAAGTGATTAAGAGAGCAATATGCCTGGCGAGTGTTGACGCACCCCATTTAATAGAGACTCCAGGAAGGACTTGGACAACCTCAATCTGCGCCACAGCCGCAATAGCTAGTTCGAGATAGATGGTTGACTCTTTAGGAGGCTTACCTATTATATCAAGGTCGTTTTTAACCTCTGTAGTGGCCTATAAACAGTATCCAATCCCCTGTGCTTTAGCCTCAGTCACCGCTAAGGCATAGAAGAGAGGCTTGGGGCACTGCATTTTCAGAATCGACTGGTAGGTCTCAACAGGGGTTTTTTTGGTGCGTATGACCGTCTTGCAAGCCTGATAACTCACAAACGCCTTTCCCATGTTGGTTAACCTGATACGTATCCCATTGGGCTCGAGGTGAGTATATCCCGTGCGAAGCTCAAGCTGCAGATCCCGGTCATCGTCGTCGGGATGGTCTATGTCGGCACGAGCATAGACACCCTGGGGAATTAGCTGAAGGCCATATATCTTGTAATTATGACCCGGCTCCCGCCAAACGATAGTGTCGGCCAAATCAGCAATGGTTAGGGGGAGAGCATGCTCTAGGGCGATGCCATCCTGGACCTTCTGAATCAGCCATTGCGATGTTTGATGTGGAGTTCACAACTTAGATATGCCAGCGGCACGACTTTGCCTGTTCATCACGGACCGAAAGTCTAATTTCGCTTTGAGTTCCAGTCTCATTTTTCTTATAACGAGGCACAGAGAAAACCTCGTGTCTCCCTTGATTAATTCCACATTTTTAACGGGCACAGTCCTAAGGAGTGTGAAGGGAAGCGAATTATGGCGGTTCTCATATGACGATAGCCCTTCGAGATGAATGTACAACTCCTTATATATAATAAGGTTAGGAAGCGTCTGCGCGGTATATACTGTACTGTTTGGCTCTCGACCACGGTTACCACGTTCGAACCCAAGAGTCCTGTTTAGCCCTCCCGAGGCTATGAAAAGACCCATCAAACCACAGCTAATACTTACGAGACCAGGTGCAGGATTTAGCGTCATAGAAAGCTTCCGAGGCTCAAAGAACTGTGTGTTGAGGGCACACACATCATAATAGCCCTAGGGGATAGAAACAAGCTCATTATTAAAGGTGAACCAGTTATTATTCTGCTTCTCGGTAATATTTGCCCACGCTGGATAGAACAATAATTCTACAATAGCCACCTCAAGGTCACCATCGCGATTATCTAGGGCCGGTTGATGGGGATGGGTTCCCCATGCTGAATGTTGCTTAACGTGATGTACATATTAGCACGTCTAATAATAATGGCCGCTTACGAGTTCAATAAGGACGGTAAATACCTGACAGAGCAGCCCTGTCTGATATGGAGCACGCAGCTCAGATATGCCATTGGCACGTTGTCACCCTTTTCATCACATACTGAAAGTCTAATATTGCTGAGTGTTCCAGTTTATAGGTTTTTATAATGAGGCACAGAGAAAATCTCATGTCTCCCTTGATTACATTCCTCTTTTTAACGGGCACAGCCCGGAGGAGTGTCAAGGGATGCGAATTAAGCCGGTTTTCATATGATGATAGACCCTCGAGATGAATGTACAACTCCTTATATATGATATGGTTAGGAAACTTCGACGCATAGAATATAAACACCTCATTGGACATATTACTTCTATCGTCTAAGCCGAATCCAAGAACCCCACCTAGCAATCCCCACGCTAAGGCCACCCCCGATTTTATACCATTGAGACTTAAAAGGCCAGTTGCGGGGTTAAGAGAAAGAGAGAGCTTCGGTGGCTCAAAGAATTGCTTGTTGAGGGCGCAGACATCATAATACCCGTTGGTGATAGTAACAACCTCGTCACCATATTTGAACCAATTGTTTTTCAGCTTCTCGGAAATATTAACCCACATGGGGTGGAACAACAATTCCACAATAGCCACCTATAGATCACCATCGCGATTGTCTAGGACCGGATTGAGGGGGATGGGTTTCTCATGTTGGACGTTGCTAAGTGTGATATACATATTAGCACGACTAATAATAATGACCGCTTACGAGTTCAACAATGACGCCAATACCCGGCGGGTGGGGTATACACGTTTGCGCAAATAAAGGATCTCACGAAAGTGGACATACAGGTCAACCTCCAAGGAGCCTTTCAGACACAGTTCCCCAATGTGTTTGAAAAATACCGGTTGCCATACGTGGAGTCAGGCCATATCGTACAAGCCTGGTATAGCAAGCCGATGCAATTCTGGCAAAACCAAGTCAACTTCGCTGTATGGTGTGACACGGCGGGGTGTGGGGTGTCCGCGCAGGAGCATTTGTCCGACAGTGACCCACTAACGCGAGCCGTCTTCATATCCATGTCTACTACCAGATTCGTCGAATCCTCAAAGAAACGCGTGTGGCTCCACCACAAGACCAGGGTTGGACCGCCTATGAAAATCCCTACGATGTAAGAGCCTATCAGCGCATATGCGCGGAATTTGGGATTTCCCAGAATGATAACTGGAGACGGAGCGGGAGGAATAACGGGTTGGGGAGAGTATACATTTATTGGACGAACAGTGGATATCACGTCCTGAATGACGGCCAAGGTAGTGTATATGACCCAAAGCGACCATCATTCACCCAAAAGACATCGAACGATGTACTACACATAGAGTACATCTCGCAAGATGATCCTCAGGCTAACTCCACCTGGCGGGCTTTCGTTCTTAACAAGTCACAGGGATTCACTCACCCCGGGGTTGAGCGAATAAATGACAGCATTCGAACCTACGTGTGGGCCATCTTATGGGTCCAGGTGCAGACTAGAACACGCATTCTGGGAACTGGGACGGCGTTTGGTGCCCAGAATTCCTGTCATTAGTAGAAGAGCCATCTCTGCGCCCGTCGATCTCGCAGCGGCCATCAAAAGGTATCAGGACGTGCTACAAAACGCGAGCTCGAAAGTTATTTATGTCTTTGGAACGGGGCTCTTTATGGCCCCCCAGAAACATGCTGCCCCGCTTTGGCAAGATAGCTGGATATAACAACATTATCGTCATCGCAGAGCCTGATTTAAAACGTGGCCTGAATACTGTCTTTAATGCCCCAGACCCTACGGTAGAGCTGCCCAGCATTGCTCAGCCAGCGCAGCCGGCACTGCCTGTACAGATCACCATCATAGCTGATAAGGCAGCCGGGCTGCAGCATCAAAACGAAAAGATAGCACTCATTGCTGGAGGCGTCGCAGTCGGCCTAGTGGCCCTATGGCTTGTTCATTTGCTCAACCAGCAGCAGCAAGCCGCCGAGCGCAAGCACTAATGCCCAGAGATTCCCAGCCAGCCAACCACACCCTTACTCTAGAAGTTAAGGAGCCATGAGATAATACTGCCTATGATTCCCGGGAAGTGCCGCCGTAGCCTAACCTGCTAGCCTGGCCAGAAAGCTCGCTAGGTATTTCAGCTTCTGTCGAATCCATTCCTTAGCCCCAGAGCCAGGTGGCGGGCCAGGCAGTGGAGTAGGGGGTGCACCACCACCACCACCACCGCAGCCAGTAATGGCTAGGGTGATAGTGGAAATTAAGAGACCGAACGCTGTGAGAATGCTCACTATGGTGATGCCCTGCTCTCGGAACAGAGTCCGCAGCTTCTCACCAAGTGTGGTGTCTTCATTGACCACCCGATGAATGGTTTCACGGATCCGGCTGAATTGTGTGCGCAAGTCTTTGTGTAACTCAGAGACTTCTTCTAAAATCCTCTTCTTAGCTTCTTCAATATCGGCAATCTTTTGCTCTTCACGGTCCCTACTCTCCTCATCGGGCGCTATCACCATTTTCCGTCGCCGTCTGGCGATCTCTTTATCTTGCTGTTCGATAATAACGAGATAGTTTGTGAGCTTCCCTTTAATCGTCGTCACCGCTTTGTCAAGCGCCATGAGCCCCCGGAGTTCTCTCACTAGAGGTAGGCCTTTCTCCCCCAGGTACTGGTCTACTACTTGCGAGGGTTCTAAAGCTAGCCGCAATGCTGGGCTCGACATGGCCCTTTCTAAGATATTGCCAACATTTAAAGCTATTTGTGGGACATCCCGAATATCCGCACCCCCTAGAGCTGCTTGTTCCTACGCCAGAGCACTATCAGTCTGCACGAGGAAAGTGACAGTCTTTGGTGGTATTTTTGTCTCAAACCCCAATGAACGTCTGGTACTCGCTCTGAGGCTATGGGAGTGATCACATGCCATGCTCAGTCCTGATCTCCAAGTCCAGGAAAGTTAAGGCTGGGAGAGCGCGCAAGACCTTTCGGTATGAGTGGACTGACAGCCTTATTAGACGCCTCAGACATGGGGCATGCAACAGGACTGTTAAAACTCCTTTTTTGCAGCCCCTATAGTAGACCCCAGAAGTAGACAATGCGTGGAAAGCAAAGAGAGCTGCAGTGAAGCAGCTAAGGAAATTGCGACAGACACCCCGAAGCTCACGAGAGGAAGTGGACATAGCGTAAAATGACAAGAAAGACAAGGTGGAGGCTTTCAAGCGATGTGCTGCAGAGGCCAAGAAAGTAAAATGGGAATGTTTTATGAAGGAGATTGGAGGTGATAAAACACTGCATAAATTCTGGAAACTGCACAGACAAATGCACAGGAAAGATCGGCCTATGACAGTGGGAACAATTGACAAAGAGGATGGTGTACGCGTGACAACAGACAAGGAGAAAGGGGAGGCGTTTCTCCAGAGATTTTTAGAGCAGACCAATCATAATGATGCGGATACCAGGGATGCAGTTAGAGTGGAATTATCTGGCACAATGGAGAATATGCCTTATGAAGACATCATACGGGTTGAAGATGTTAAACATATTTTGAAAAAAGCAAAAGACACGGCACCAGGGCCTGATGGTGTCAGGTATGGCCACATTTGACAGGAGTCTGTCCTTCAAGGACCATGTGGAGACGGTTGTGGCAAGATCTCAAATGGGACTCAATGCACTTTAAACTATGGCTGCAATGGACACAGAACAGAGAATGCTCTTCACACTATACCAGCACATGATCCTCTAAGTGATTGATTATGGACTAGGACTGCTCACTGTCTCAAAGAGTCAGCTGATGAAATTAGAGCGCATACAGAACGAAGCTATGCGGGTCATTCTGGGATGCATCAGAGACACTCCAGTAGTGTCTTTGCGTTACATCCTTGGTCTGCCTACTGTTGCTGGTAGGCACAAGATGATGCAGGCGAAGGCATACCTCATAGTAGCTGCTGACACAGATCACCCGTTGCATGAGGCGCTGGACGTAGTTAAGGGTCAGAGACTGATAAGAGGGAAATCACGGATGGCTCAGGCGGAGGATACGATTAGACAGGTGTGCCCCTTGGAGAACATCAGCCGAGGAGAGGAGTGGGTCAGAGTGCCAGCCGAGCAGTCAGACTTGTGCAGAGTTATAATCACATTGAACCGGGAGTGCAAGGAGTGGCCAGCAGGGGCCACGGAAGTGGAAATTCAGCAACTAATTCAGGATAATTCTCGCCCGGGTGATGTGATTATCTACACGGATGGGTCGGTGTTGAGAGGTAGGAGAAGTGCCTGGTTTTTTTTGGCAAAAGCTAATAGTCGGCGTATGGTGCAGGAGAGCCTGGCGTATGATGACACAACATCTAGCTTAATAATGGAGGTGGAGGCAGTCAGTGCAGCTTTCCGCTGGATAGAGAACACGATACATACACACATTGTGATTGTAACTGACTCAGAAAGCATGCTGAGGAGGGTGAGAACAGGCAAGCTTCGTGCAGAGTGGCTTGCTTCGCTTCGGAGATCACGGGTAGCAAGCATCACCTGGATCTTTTCTCCTGGGCATGCCGGTGTGCTGGGAAATAAACAGGCGAACAGATTTGCTTGCTCGGCAAAACTTGGTGGAGTATTTATGCATGACAAAATAGACGTGGTTGCGACCTTTTGGGAGCATGTGTACACCTCGGAGGAGCAAATGGATCACCATAGTCTAGTAAGAATGAGGCAGCGAGGTGTGACGAGGGGATCTGGCCGACGCTCGACGCTCAGAGGAAAGGCGAGACGGACATATAATCAGATTGCTAAAGGAACTATTAGTGTTGGAACTCTTCGCTGGTTGCTGAGGATGGGGACTGAGCGCTTATGGGAATGTCCCGAATGCTGTGATGTCGGTTCCTAAATCAATCAATCAATCAATCAATCAAAGCTAACGGCATGCCATTATAATACTGTGTAATCCTGTCTTCCCCAACATAGAGCGCGTTCCTGCGACCCAACCTAATTTTTGTATAATCTGTGCCAGTTATGGGTCTCACACCCCACTTCGACTCCACCATTCTATAATAGTAATCAATGGCGCTGTTTTCTATTTCCACATGTAAGTTGCGGGCCGGGCTCCCCAAGCCATCTGGCCACTCGGCATTAACAGTGCGGGGATTGTCGATATCTAAGTCGTCGATGAAGCCTGTCTCTTCCTCGCCCGTTTCAGGCGGCCCCTCTTCGCCACCAAAATCGGTCAACTCAACTCTATCCATTTTAGATATTGCTACAAAGTAACGACAATAGACAACTAGCCATGTCTTCAAGTGCATATGGTCGTAATCTTAACCCTTACCACCGTCTCCGGGAGCCGCTCGGTGTGAAAGGATTGCAGCAAACGATCATCGTGACCAACAATCCATCTACGATCGACCCGAAGCAGCAGCTACTAGTTCGTTTCCCAAATCTCGGTGCACACGATGTTATCGTGCCTGGGTCAGTGTGGCTGGCATTCAATGTCGCCCTCAGCTCCTCTGATGTCAACCGGTTCGTGGTTCAGAACCTCGGCCGAGCACTGGTTCAAAAGCTGACCGTTAGGCTGTCCGGTAATGAAGTCTTCTCTCTTGTGGACAGTGACGTCTACAACGTCTACCTGGATCTTTGGAAGAGCCGATCGGAGCGGGTGAGCGCTGTGTATCAAGGCAGCGATACAAGCTCTCTTTGCTTTCCAAATACTCCACCAAGAAAATATATGTCTCGAGTACGAAATAGTCACTGAGCCCACGTTGGCCCGGCTAATTCGGAGTATGTATGAAAACCGTATGGTGGTGTTATACGAGCGGGTCCTACGACATAGACGGATCCCTCAGAAAAAGGAGGACGCAATATGGAACATCAATCTGAACACGCCCTGTAAGTCTTTGAAAGGCATTCTCCTATTATGGGAGGATCCCATCAACCACAAAGATTTTGCACGCCAAACAGAGTTGTTTTATAACCCGCAGATCACCAAAGTTGAAGTCATCGTAGAAGGACAAGCCAATCAGCTATTTGCGCACGGCTTAGCGCCACACCAGCTCTGGGACGAAGCGAGGAAATTCTTCGCCGGTGGCCTCAAAAGACACCCTGAGAAGAGCGCAGTCGTCAAAGAGCTAGGATTGTTCGATGTCAGTCTAGGCGAGTACTTGACGACAAAATTCTGCTTGTGGCTGGACTTCCGGACCTCCGATGATGACCATCTTCACGGCAGCGGCCGGCGTGTAGAGAACGCTCTGAGGGCATCACTCTCCAGATCACGAAAGAGTTTGAACCAGCGGGGCCACTGTACTGCTACGTTTATTTGGTTATGGACGGACAGCTGAACATCGACACCGGGAGATTCGTTAGTGCTGTTTATTAATGGAGTTCCCACTTAAGCCACACTCGGCCATCATCACGGGCCCCACATCGTGTGGTAAAACAGAATTCATTCTCGACCTCCTAGAAGGCCCGTACAGGGGTGATTTCGAGCATATTATCATTGCTTGCCCTTCGGTACGATATAATGAAACATACCGGGCCCGGCAGTGTATGTGGTCAGATCCCGAGGTCTTCTTTTTTGACCCCGGTGATCGGCTGCTCAAATTGCTAGAGGCCTTCTATAAAATTTTTCAGGGGACACCTGAAACACCTTGTTGACTGCAGCGCAGATGACGCTATTGCTGAGAAGGGGATTATGTTGACTTATCTAGCTTTTAGCGAGCGACATGTCCAGCAAAGTCTGTGGGTTCAAACCAAGAAGTACAACGCCGTTACGAAAGGCCTCAGGGCGCAGACACAGTGGGTGGCGCTCTTCCATTCCAAGGATAAGGATAGCTTTGAATACTGCCTGGACGAGAACTACGTCATCCACTCTCGGGAGGAATGTGATGGGGTGTGAAAGCAACTCGAAGCTAATGAGTTCTCAAAGCTGGTACTGAGGACCAAATTCCCGTTTTCTTATAAAGTTCTCAAAGCTGGTGAGGTTTGTTAGATAAGGATACTAAGCATATGTTAAGCATCAGCTAAGCACCACTTAAGCATGTATGAAGCATCAGCTAAGCACCACTGAAGCATGTATGAAGCAGTGCTTTGTTACTCCGTAACAGCCTTAGTTGTATTACAACTGATATGCACATGTTGTGTGCTTGGATGGGCTGTGCATTCCTATATTAGAGTTAGACGTTGGGTATTTGCAAACTCCGTGATGGATTGACACCATACTCGACCAGCTGTTACGTGAAGAGGCAAAGCCAGCAGAGTCTGCTCCGGATACACATGCAACAACGGATACACTTGCAACAACGCCACAGTCCAGACATACGTTGCACCGTGAAAGGCTGGCAGCACTTGCGGCTGGGGGACGTGCCGGGCTGTATATAGGAGGTAAGTACTCCAAACTTACAGTGAAACAGGTTGAGGCCTTGCCTGATCAAGACATTGAGAAGCTATGTGCGAGGCACGAGGCGAGGCTTGGATCTGCAATAACAAAGAACCCTGGGCACGGCTATGCTACAGATGTACGCACAAGTGGCATGTATGTTCCTTCCCATTGCCGATAATCAAACTTTCGTGACAGACCTGGAAGCCGACCTGTTTCTAGGGCATGCGCTAAACACGGTTACATGTGAACTCTACCATAAGTTCGGCATGTGCTTAGCACCTGCAACTTTCGCGCTAGCATCTTTTAGGCACTGCCATTTTGGACATATATGTCCTAAGGAAGAACAAGATGGAGGAGGAGGAGACCCCCGAAATTGCTCCACATGAGATAACGTCGGAGAAACTAGTGACGAAGGACCCCAGAAAAGTAGAGGCTGGGAAGAGAGGAGCTGCTGCTCGAAAGACTCGTGAAACAGAGAGGTTGTCTCTAGCTCTGCAGCAGGCTGTTCGTGAGAAGAAACGAAAGTTAGCCCCGGAGCATGAGCCGGCCCCATCGCTGTTTCCAATGGTGCCCGTTGATTACCGCAGCTGGACTCCCTGGATTATCGGAGTGACTGGCGTTGTCGTTGTCGTCGGTTTAATTGCTATTCAAAAATTGCGGAGGACTAAAGCACCTGCCCCGCCCTCCAGGCGACCGGAGACTAATGTATTAAAGAACAGAGATCCATTTTATATGGAATAATGGCAAATGTTGACGGGAGAGGTATCCTTAATGCTGTTTACCACGGCGCCGTGGTGGCCGCGCTTACGGTAGGCACCGCAAAACTGACCAAGGTGATTTTCAAAGGGGTAATTTTGCCCAAGCTCGACGCTGATATGTATGACATTGGGATGATGGTTTTAGACATGTCCATCGCCTTAGCACTCCGAAATTTGCTGATCAAAAGAGGGTTTGATCCCTGCTGATATATTGCATAAGCCCTCCCGCTAACTATGGCCTCTGTCGCAATGATGATAGGGGGTGCCGTTGTCAATGCTCTCGCGTTTACGGGGGGCAACTACCTCTTTTCCAAGCTAGGGCATGTGGACGCTCATGAAGAAATAAGGCGGCACGATGAGGCTGTCTAGCGGCTACAGGCGGCCCAGGCTGAGTGGACGAGAAAGAGAACCGCGCGGCTGGACTGTCTCAACGAGGAGCTACAGCGCGAAGGCCACGCCGTTCACTCTTTCCAAGATGTCGACCAGGCCATGCGGAAATACAGCCTGATCTCCGGCAAACGTGTAGAGCCCCTCGAGCCTGAACCTCGCCTGTCGGATTTCTACGTGTCATCCGAGCCGCAGAAAGACCGTGAGATCACTTTCATCGTTCTTGGGCTGGCAGCGACGGGTATTGTTGCTTATAAATTGTTTTAGAGATTAGCCACTGCTACAAAGTAACAAATGAAACGGCTCGAGGACATCTACTACAGCCCTCAGGGCTATTGGAAAGGCTTGGTGCTGCAGCGATGCAGCTCATGTTTCAGAGGATGTTGCCCGAGACTGGCTCAAGAAGCAAGCTATTTTTCAGATCTATTTACCCGCTCCTCGTTATATTCCGCGGTCATCTATTGATGAAGATAGACCGAATGCCGTCCATCAGGCTGACTTGCTCTACCTACCACATGACCGGGTTGGCCGTAAGACATTTAAGTATGCCTTGACGGGTTAAAGAAGCAGAGGCTTTGACTGACAAGAGCAGCGAAGGGGTGGCTTTGCCCTTGAGCGAATTTACAAAAGCGGGCCACTCAAATGGCCACAGCTTCTGCAGATTGACCCGGGGCGCGAGTTTATGTGTGCCGTGAGCCAGCTGGCAGCGAAGCATAAGACACAGATACGACGTGGAGAAGCTGGGATTCCCGTCAGCTCGCGATCGTCGAGAGGTTCAATCGCACTCTGGCAGAGACTGTTCAGTGCCCAATACGCCTAAGAGCTACTATTGGCAGCTCGAGGGTCCTCTTAACGTTCAACTGAATGGATTCAATCGCTTCCTCAGGTGGTCTCAGCGCTTAACGGTAAGGTGACACGTTTTGACGGGTCGGAAGCCGGTTGATTCCATTAAGGACACTTCTGTATCCCAGCTCACCGCGCTATCGGCCTCAAGGAACCTGTGATTCCGTCTGATGCTCTAGTTCGGTATCTGTATGCAAGCTCACCTGGGGAGCACGAGCTTCAATGTGACAGGCGCCGGGCGACTGATCCTTCGTGGTCATTAACAGTACACACGGTTCGTAAAGTCTTCTGCCAGGATGGGCGGCCTGCGCTGTACTACCTGGAGGATCGGCCGGCTCGGGGCTTCGTTCGTGAAGAACTGCTGATTGTTCCTCCCGAGGCGACCTTGCGGTACTCGAAGGGCTGCGTGTGGAAACCGTCGGGTAAGACATACCGTTTGTCATAATACGCGCTGAGGCCCAGCTTGCCTTGTTGGTAGCTGGCCATCTGCCCGTTATGCATGCGCATCCCTCGGTTCTCCACTCTGTCTATGGACCCCTCTAAGGTGGCTTTGTATCTCCCCCAGGTCATGGTGTTCTGTCTTTTCCCCACTCCCTTGCACGAGAACTTCGTGTTCACGTCCCCGTCGAAGATGTAGCATTTCCTGCAGAGTGCGATGCCTCGACTCCCCTCAAACTCAGTCTCGAAGATGCCGTATTCGCCCGCTCCATTTGTCCCAGGCAAGCCACTCCCTCTTCACATGGTTGAACTCCTCTTTCACCTCAGGCTTTACCGCCTCCTCGAGGTTGAGGGTGCTCAGCGCGAAGTATAGGCTGTCGGTGTCCATCTGCATGACCTCATAGTCCCTGCGATCCACGAACCGGTCAAGGAAGTCATGGTATAATTCTAAGATGCGGAGCTTGGCCAGTTGATACACGGCGATGCCTACCTGGAAAGGACGCTTGATGACCACACGTGGCTTTCGAGATTTGATCTCGTACGCGCCGCCTATCTCTGTGAGGTCATCAAACCAGGCGGAACGTAGTGCCTGGTTCACGGTTTTTTTTTGTCTCGAGTGTAGCTGGTGTTAGTGTGGCGCTCGAGTGCCTCGGTGATCTTTCCGTATGCTGAATTGCCTAGAAGCTTCATAGCCTCGGCCAGCATCGCTTTCGCTTTGTCCATATCCCCGAGGCGTCGCGCTTCGGTTACTTGCTCAACAAACCACATGAAGAGCTTCTTTGGCTCATACTGGATGACTGTATAGACCGCCTCCAGCTAGAGTCCATGTTCTAGATACCATTTTAACAGCGGGGTGTACAGCAAGATACCGTCGGCCTCAAGTATGCCCAGCAGCTTCTTTTACCCCGACCACTGGCGGCCGGTGCGTTTCAGGTATTCCAACATCTCCGGCGCTTCTAAGGCCTCCGGTATTGCCTGGTTCATAAAGAGGGGAGCCATTTCTTCAAACTTTGGCCACAAGGCTTTGGGGTGGAGATTTTACACTTGATAAATCCACACAGCTGCGCGACCTTGGGGGATACCTCTTGGGGGTTTTCTGCGTGGAATACTCGCTCTTTCCCGCACGGCATGTCCATAGCCATGGTGCTGAGGTAGAGCGCGTAAGCGTCGTAACCTTTTGCGGTCCTGCACAGCTTCCCTTTTGGGTATTGATGTGACCGGATTCTAATGACTGTCAGGATCTTGCAATCAGCAATAATACAGGCACGTAATACCTCACAGATGTGATAATAAACACTGTCACAGAATGACTTGACGTGACACACAGCGAATACAATTCTAACACTTTATTCGCACATCTCACTCGCCACAAACATTACATGCATCGCGCAATTGCAATAGCGATGCCATTACACAATCAATATATATATATATATATATATATATATATATATATATATATATATATATATATATACACACACAATAGATCAATACACAACTTACAATACTCCGTATAAGGCGCACAGTCTTCTACACTCAAACAGGCGTTCTCTCTCTTCGCGTTCACACATACAAGCCATACGAGCATACATTCGAACCGTCCGTCCAGTACCACCGTCCGACGCCGTCTGGCTTCTAACGGCCGTGAGTCCTCGTTAGTCGGGGTTGTCTCCCTGCGTGGACTCCGTGTACCACGTGCTGCACCGACTGACCATTCCTGTCACGGCAGAGTTAGTGTCCCTCACAGGCGTACCTGGCGTAATTGCCAGGCGTCAATGAAGAAGACGTGGCAGAACTGGTGGGGAGAGTATGACATTCTCCCACCCCTCTCTCTCTTATGAAAGGAGTATCCTTTCATGTTGGCTATATACATTGGTTTATTCATTAAACCTGTCAGAATCGACCCATTGTTTGTCATCTGACATGACACTTTGGATTACCTTGAAATATAGTATATAACTGTATGGTATATACACACGCTTTTCAATGATGCTATCAAGCCACACTACTCAAGTACAATCCACTAGTTGGATATTTACGTAGGTTGTAAATTGACACAGCCAGTCCGGTAGCTATCAGCGATTTATGCTATCTCTCAAGCCTCGCAACCACCTCACGACAAATGAAAAAAAAAATTATGAACACGACATGTCAGGCCGCGAGTCCTCTCCCTAATAAGATGACTCCAACATTTTGACCCCAACCTCATCTGGTCAGAAGTCTCATGTAGGTCTACAACTTCGGTAATTACACCACGCATAGTTGATGTCATCTTGATGTGTCGCCATTCTGGCAACATGAGAATGGTTTTCTATACCTGTTACTGTCGCTTGCCGTCCCGGGGGGAAACGTGGAATCAACAAGCACACCTTTAAGATCCTTCTTATACTTTGGAACTATTATCAGACCTTTGTCTACACTCCCCCGTTCTGTCTTCTACTCTCTCTCTCTCTCTCTCTCTCTCTCTCTCTCTCTCTATCTCTCTCTATCTCTCTCTCTCTCTCTCTCTCTCTCTCTCTCTCTCTCTTATTCCTTCATAACATACCCTGACAACAGTTTCCTCCAACAATTAATAAAATATTTATTGCTGAAAACTATGTCAGTTGTATGTATTGAATGTGTATATGTAATTTGTAGTGTCTTCTATTGTGAGTGCGAGATAGGACTCTGGAATTCGTATGTGCCGTATCATATCTCCCATCCTTATACGGCCATGCAACAAGACATTACACATATATGGACAGCTCTCACCCTGGATGCTCCGCTCCTACTGAGTCTGGCCGTAGTCCAAGATTTCGAAAGTGTTCAACGCCTGATCACCATGAAATAATGCGATCACTGTAAGTCTCTGAATTATACAGATTTCCCTTTTTGGACGTTAATAAAATCCATCACTGAAACCACATCACCACTGTCTAACACGGTGTCTAGATCTACTATAAATATTCTACACACTGTCTCCAGTTAGTTAATTAACACTTTTGGTAAGCATGAAAACTATTCGTGAATTATCCATTGTTTCTTTTATATTAGTCTACAGTGCAAATGTATGCAGTTTTATGTCGCTCTGCCTTTAACAGTTTAATCGTCCTTTTCCATTTACTTTCGTTACCTGGATATTCTTTTATTTATACAGAGTTAATTTATGGGCGATTCGTTATGTCGGCCCATGATTATTGAATGGCTATGTTTAAGTTGTTCAAGTGAAGTACTTTCTCTGCACAAGTGAAGTGCCTTCTTTATCTTCTCTGAGTATGTCCTGAGTTTTTGTCGTAGAACCTGTGGGTGATATATAACCAGGTGATATTAGTCTGCTTCAGACTAATTCTTATGTGAGAGTCTTCCGGCCGTACTCAGACGCTTCCGAAAGATACTCTGACATAAGACAGATGAGTTCACTAAAGTCTAAACGATTAGCTAAAAGAAGGAAATGGTAACAGCAAAGCACAGACACATAGTTCACTATGCTAGCTTACTAATCTAAAGCTTGATTACCTTATACTATCTATGTTAGTCCATGAATCGAAATACACAAGCACATAAGCACCACAGTCCCATCGCCTCTAAACGATTTGGGACCTAATGTTTCTCGTCTTATTAGGACGCATAGAACCGTTCCCTCCAGATGGAATCGCTGGTCTCACACTAAAAAGAAAACCCAGTTTTCTAACTATTTATTCCTGGGCTCCAATTCTCCGTTCTTGTTTGATGTTCATACATCAACAATCGAATTTGCGTTTTCTTCACATCAAAAGTCTGTGAAGTCACGTATTCGCTCCTGTCCGCTCCGTCCCGTTTTTCTCCGCTAATCCCCGTTTTCCTCAACCATAGTACATCAAACATTTTCAACCCTTTGTTCAATGACTTCGTGTTTTCCACAACCCGATGTCTCCGTGTTGTTTTGTCCGGTGAAATCGGCAGTCAATGACCCCTGATAACAACTGTATTTGTCTTCTATACCATTCGGTCAATAACCGTCACTTTGTCCTCGCTCAAGACTGAAGGGCTCGATTGTTATTCTGACTAACGGTCAATAATTTCCCATCCTCATACATTGCAAGTAATTTTATATTTTAGTTTATCGGGGAATCACTAAACTCGCAGTATCCCGTGACAGTTACACATTATCAATACTTTCAAATTGTTTCCCTTAGTTGTAACAAGTGAACCAACAACAATAATCTATAGGCGATAATTTTCACAAGCTTTCAAAGAAGATAAATTACATTTGTAACTCAAGTTCTAAGCGTCACAGTTTGATGCTTATTATCAATAGTGAACCAAATGTTACTATTGAGAACAAGTGAATCAAATTATGATTCTCAGATTACAAATATCAAAAATACTTTCATACAATTTGGATATGAAAAATTTCAACTCACAAAGTTTATGTAAATCGTCAATTCTTTGTGAGAATTCTAATATAGTCTGCTAGTTTCTAAATTAATTATAAAAACACCGGAAGTACACAGCTGGTGTGCTAAGATGTTAGTAACACAATGTTCTTCCGTCGGGATGTTGCGTAAAGAGTGGATTGAACAGTTCGCAAGCACAGCTGCTGGATTACACATTCTTTTGAAGTACGGATTACACGTTCTGGTGGATTTAGATGTCGTTGTCTCTTTCTCACAGTTTAAAAAGTCTGAACACTCTACTAAGATGATATTAATAGTGTTCAACATTGTTCATAAACACAGGTACTACGAATATTCTAATAAATCAAGAAAGGTAAGTCTTGAATGCCTCGTAGCACTGTTCGTTTCAATGTTGATAAATATTTAAAATAATATTACCTTTCGTTCACATAACACACAAATATTCATCACATTTACTATAATAAGACATACTATATTTACATTGGGACATTGTCCCTATAACAATTACTACACAGCGTTTCTGAAATATTCAATATTCGCCGTTTTGCTGAGCGCTTTAAAGATCTGCAGATTAATTACTGCTCTGCAGTGTGCGCTCAGGCAAACTTAGGCTTTCGGATGTGTCGTACGGACATCTGGAAAGAAGGTTGGCTATCGTATTTTGTGTGCCGCTGATATGCCTTACTTCGAAACTGAAGTCTTGAAGTAATAGAGACCATCTTGCTACCCTGCGGTTAGTAGGAGTTCCAGTAGTGATGATTGTCAACAGACTGCTGTCTGTCTCGACTATAAAATGTTTTCCTAGAAGAAATCTGGATAATTTTGTAACAGAATACACCAGAGTAAGGGCCTCAACTTCAGGCGTCGACCAATTTTTTTTATCTTGGTTTTAATTTACGACTTACGTAGTATACTGGGTGAAGGATTTGATCATGTTCTTGCAATAATACGGCCCCGATCGCTATGAAGCTCGCATCTGAAAATAGTGTCCAAATTTGGGAATTTGAGTATCGGGTTATGTCAAAGACTGGAACGTAACCCCTCCACCGGGAAGAGCAGTCAACCTCGAGGAGACCAAGAGGTGATACGGTGCCCCGAGGTAAGGGCAGGGGAGATGGTGAAATGGGAGATGGGTAATTGGTTCTCTCATGAGACACGGAGGCGTTGACCAGAGGGTTAGCACTCTGGTCACGACAGCATCCCGCCTACATGATAGCCACGAACGCCACTCAACGGGAGAAGCTAATGTAAGCGTGGCAAGTGGCTTGACACGCAAAAGGCGAAGTACGCTTCAAGGTCCCTCCGCGTGGTGTGTAACCACGCAAGGGGAATCGGCAGACGGGAGACGGGACTTGTAGTGTTCACATCGTAGAGTAGTCGATAGGAATTTTGTGTAACCAAATAGATAGAGAATTAGCATAGGCTTTAGGAAACTAGTGATAGGCAATTCTGTGGCTTTGTGTGTGGGTTTAATAGCGACTGTCATATAACTGTAACGAGCCAACGGCAATAAAATGTACCATGTATTTTCCTCGCACACGACTTGCAAGTTTCTTGTATGGTGTGGGAGAAGAATCCGATGATGCCTGGCACATGAGTTGTTGACAGGCAAGGATTAATGTGGTGTCAGAAGTGGTGCTTAGACGAAAAGTCAAGCTAATCCACTCTTCCACGGCTCCAGACTAGGGTTTAATTTGTGTCAGTGACGGTAATTTGTGCAGACAAGAACAAGTTGCGGGCTAAGGTTGTGCCTATCGTGACGAAATATATTGTGTAATTGTGTTTATTAAATTATTGTTTAGTTAAATCATGTGTTCTTCAAGATTGTAAGTATTGATATTCTTATTTCTTTCCATTTATCTATGTATTTACCTATTTATTTATGAATAAGTACCAAAGATGATTCATGGCGGAGCGATACACAGCCAGCCGACATTATCGATTTTTGCAAGCTAAAAATAGCGCTGCGCGTCTGACGTAGGATAATTGACAAGCAGTTTTCCTACGCCATTTGCATTCAGCATTCAAGTGTTTACAAAATCGCCAAGCTGCTGCCCGCCTGAATCTGTACATTATATTATTTATTATTTGTTGATTTAAGTTAGTAATTGAATATATTTATTTATTTAAACATTGTTATGGTATTTTTATTGATTTAAAAGCAATTATAGATAGTTTTCTTCGTACTTTTTCTTCGTTTACTGTCACGATGGGACTACTTTCTGGCTATGCAAATTAGACTTGGTTTGCACAACACTTACATAAACTAAACTAGGATAGTGACGAAAGGCATATACGGTTAGAACGAAGACAAGACATTGACATTAAATATTAATTAACCTAAATTCTTGTTTGTTCGTGGGCTTGTCATTGTCATTGTCCCAAGTTGTCTAGAAGATCATTTCGTTTACCAGTTGTTAATTATTGCTGCTCTGTAAATCAGGGTGAACAACAGCTGAGCAGATAACACATGTGTATGTGGGTGTACCAAACAAGTTGTCCTGATTACAAAACGTGTGTCTATGCCAAAGTGCCAAACAAGGTGACCTGTGTTGCCGGATTGCTGTTCCCTGATTCTCGGGAACATTAAGTTGAGTATACCCAATATTTTTGGCATGCAATGTGATTAATAGTGCATCTCTTTTTCAGCTTGTGAGACACTAGCATATTTTTGTACTCTGATTTTGCAGGGAAAACATTTTTCAGCAAATATACTGAGAGTACAATTGGTAGTGCTCAGCGAGTAACAAACAGAACATATCAAAGATATATAAGTGAATAAACAGTGCAGTGTAGGGCAACTCAAGTATTACTCAACATCATGGCTACGTTAGCTGATTTCGTAAAAGCAGGGAAAGAAATGCAATATACAGGTAAAGAGTTAGACGAATATGCTGATAAGAAATTTAAAGAAGCAAAAGAGGAACAAACACGAAAAGAGAATGCAGAAAGAGACGAACGCGCACGAGAAAGACAACATCAAAAGGAGATTGCTCAACTAGCTGAAATAACAAAACAAAAACAGTTAGAACATGATAAGCAGATTAAGCAACAACAGTTAGAACAGGATAAGGAGATTAAACAGAAAGAACTAGAATTAACGCAAAAGCAACTAGATCAGGAGAAAGAACTAAAACAAAAGACATTAGATCAAGAGAGAGAACTAAAACAAAAGACATTAGATCAAGAGAGAGAACTAAAGCAAAAAGAGATAGATGAAATTGCAAGAGTTAAGGAAAAACAAATTCAGGTAGAATCAGAGACACAGTTAAAGATGAAAGGTATGGATGTAGACTCACACGCAGAGATCTCTGCCACTAAACTAAAAAGTCAACAAGAGGAAAATAAGTTCAATAAATACAAAAACATTATCAAACCATATTGTAAAGATGATTCCATATCAGCCTGGACAGAAAATGTAGAGTACCAGTTTAAATATCACCAAGTGCCAATAGAGATGTGGGCTATGATTTATATGAAGAACCTGAGTGGTGAGCCCCTTAAAGTGATAGAATCTATACCAACGGATCTTAGATCTAACTATCAATACATCCATGATAGGATAATGCAACACTTTTTACTTGATGCCCCTGGGTATCAGGTTCAGTTCTCAAATTTAAAACCTAAACCTAGTGAGACTTTCATTGATTACGTCTCAAATGTTCAGAGTGTACTAGATAGATGGCTAAAAGCAGCTAACATAGGAAAAGACTTTAATAGACTGAAAAATTTAATAGCCATGGATAAAGTCATATCCACCATACCATCTCCTTTTGCTAAATTTTTGCAACAATCAGACATTGAGAACATCGAGCAGTTTGAAAAGAAAGGCTCAGCATATTTTTCTTCTAATAGAGATATTTTTAAAACTTCAAATGACTCCGAAATAGTTTCCTTTGTGAAAGACCAACCAATAAACTATCAGAGTAACAGAAAACCCTTTCAGAAACACGACAATAAAGATAGGAAAGTGTCAAAATGTATTTACTGTCAACTTTTGCATGACACTTATTCTATGTGTGACAAATCGCCTAAATATCCGGCGCATCTTGAAAATGTTATTAAGAAGCAACAAAGTAAAAGATCTGCATACAGGCGTGCAATCAAATGTTTTTTTTTTGTTCCAGCTATGGCCATTATTCAAATAAGTGCCTTGGCCGCCAACGTATGAAAGCCAACAATGCTAATTTGATTGACACATCTTCTGATAGTGGTAGTGAGAATGAGTGTGAGGTTGAAAATGACTTACCTGTTAACCAAGCTGAAGATGTGTGTTGTGTAAACGATATGTTAAGCTTTGACAGTTGTGAACGATGTCACCAATTTCATGCAGACGGAAAACTAGATTGTGGACATACAGTCACATGCTCAACTGAGAATGTGAATGCAGCATTAGCCTCCAGAGGCAATTTGGTGTTCCACAATGCAATGGTCAATGATACACCATGCCAATGTTTGCTGGACAGCGGCAGCACCCTTATTGGTCTTAGAAAGGATCTAGTGACTCCACGTGATTATACAGGCGACTCTGTCAAATGCCGAACCTTTTCGGGTAACATTGAAATTTACCCTTTGGCCAAAGCCCGTATTAACACTCCTTTCCTTTCTGGTACCTTTACTTGTGCAATACTTGACAACCCTTGTACTGAGTTAATTTTGGGTTGTTTACCCCAACTGAAACATTGTACTAGCGATGAAATAGCTACATGGGAAAGATTAAATGTAGCTAACGTAACAGCTAGAACAGACACTGTAAAACATCAAGACACACTACAAGATAAGAGACAACTGTTGCTTTCTCCAACTGGCACAGATGATACAACCAGACAAAAATTCATAGAACAGCATAGTGTGTCTCCTTATTTAAAATTATTGAAAGAAAGATCCAAAGTGACCAAAAATGCTTCATGGTTCTTTAGACCTAACAATGGCTTTCTTACTAGGTATTGTACAACTGATAACCATGAGACGGCACATGTGTCACCGTTCGTTGATCACCTTGCATACGACAAAGCCAGGGCCAAAATTCAGGCTCATTTTCATTGGCCAGGGTTTTGGAATGATATAAAACTATTTCATCGTTCTTGTAATGTCTGTCAACAAGTAGTACATAAAGGTAAACATCCTACAGCCGAAGTACAATCTTCTACACTGGCTTCTAGACCTTTGAGAGGGAGGGTCAAATTTACCAATACACAAACAAGGGTGCTTAAACAATTGATCTTGGACCAGGTCAAGACATACTTGTGTAACGTCCAGACAAACGAAATGGCAAGGACCATTCAAGGTGGCACGTAAGATTTCAAATGTTGACTATGAAATATCAATAAACA
Organism: Cepaea nemoralis; assembly: GCA_014155875.1. Lineage (NCBI taxonomy): Eukaryota > Metazoa > Mollusca > Gastropoda > Stylommatophora > Helicidae > Cepaea > Cepaea nemoralis. Next base: position 722,707 of record JACEFZ010005665.1, read on the forward strand.
GACACTTAAAGATATTCCATGTCAACATGGTGAAACTTTACTGCTCACGACAAGAGACAGGAGTAGAGACAGACGAACACAGTGCACCCACACCTAATGATAAGACGACAGACATACAATGCGCAACCACACTAGTTAGCGAGACTGGCAAATCCGACGAGATGCATACATTTAGTGAGCTTACATAATACACATGAATATATCAGAATACTGATGACTGGACAACACACTCACTGAAACTGAGACATGTCTTTGACAGAGTGCGACTCTTCGGTCTCACTGTCAAACCGAGCAAAGTTGAAATAGGCCTCAAAGAAATTCAATTTTTGGGTCATGTCATCTCACAAGGTCATGTCAACTTAAGACTGACAATAGAATCATTACAAAAATTATGAATCTGACCATGCCTACCAGAAAGAAGCAGGTCAGAAGCCTTTTGGGATTAGTAAATTACTCAGAAATTACAATTGTATTTTCCAATGTTTTAAAAGCTTCTGTAAATGAAATGTCAAAGATGCATTATTAATTTCTGCATTGTCAAAATTGAAATTCTTTTTATCAATGTAACAATCCTCCGCTTGCCTAATCCTAGGCTCGTTTATTATCTTAGGACATATGCCAGCAGAATCTCCATCACTGCAGTACTAGGCCAATTTTACGATGGCATCTTCCATCCGATTTGCGACGTGAGCCGTAAGATCACACCTGCTGAGTCCAGATATTCCATATCAGAGTTGCAAACCCTAAGCGTCATCTATGCGGTGAGAAAGCTCCATCGATTTCTGGCGGATGTTCACTGCATTGTCCCGACGGACAACTCCCCAGTCACGGTCATACAAAGTGGTATGCATCGGAATGACCGTATATACAGGTGGTCGCTAATTTTACCATCTGAGGTAGAAATACCAGAGATTCCACATTAAGTGTGTAGAGTAAGTAATAGTTAAGATTAGTACAGTATAGATATTCTATGTAAAATATTGTATGATTACATAGACATTATTGAGCTAACTATGTACTAAGAACAGTGATCTACCACGTGTCCGTAGACATCAAAAGAAAAACTGTGCTCCGAAGACAAATTAACACCGTGTGAACTGGGACAGCTCATTACCTACTAAGCTCCATTCCGGTGTAGTCGGTTGTGTTAAGCACAGAAAAACAGTGTCAGAACAGTACATAAATACAGACACGAAAATAGTGATCTACGACACCAGCTAACTCTACAGGTGCACTAACCATAGGACTCAAGTATGACTGTGCAATGTATTTCAGATACCCAGGCCAATTGTGTATATATAGTATGCCTATAAAACCAATGTACAAACATTCAGGCAACAACTAACCTGAGGTAACTGAATACCATGTATATAAACTTATTGTGATATGTAAGATAACATTTTAAGATAGTGATAAATTAGAGTTAGATTAGGAAATATAATAGTTTTCATTTTTTTTAAGAGTTTAGATAGTTCAGTAATTGACCCACTTACTTAGCTTAAAATTAAATTAGAATAATAATTTAGACGTAATAATAGTTAATTATAAACTAGATTAAAGTTTTGATAGGAATAGTACCATTTAGGTTGTTACATTTCACTTAGCTTCATTTCAGTTCAGTTCATTCCATCCTAATGAACCATACCATCTAGCAAACATTACCATTTACTATTATCATCATTTTATATCGTAATAGGGAAAAAAACAATTAGATAATTGAACATACAGCATTTACATCATTTAGATTAAGAACATCAGTCATATATCTTGTTTTGCAGTTAAAAACATTAGGTATAATTGTGTTAGATTTCACATTACCCATTGTTATAAAGGTACATAATTTGTTTTCACATTACCCACTTCAGAAAGATACATAACTCATATCACATCAATTTCATTTAATTAGTTAGATTACATCCCTTAGAACAGATAAAGATTAGGATTAATGAAAGCATATCTGAGCATTAATGTTACAAAATATAGTAAAGTAGTTAACACATTAAATACATATTTATAGAATTATTATTAGTACGTCAGTATTTAGAGTTTTAGTTTAGTAGAACACAGTGGTTGATAAGACCAAGGGTACAAACCATCAACCCTTTCTCTTGCATGTAAATATAATGTAAATATATGACTCGTGCAGCGATTGTCGCACAGTCATTGAGCTCAACTTTCTCTAACTGAGCCAAATTTGTACAGTGTCACTCCAAGGTTTTTAAATAATTGGGAGGGCAAAAGAGGTGTGACAGAAGTAAGGGTGAAAGATGTGTGATAGAAGTGTGAAAGTGAGAGAGAATGGAAAATAAACAGGAGAGAATGGGGACAGTCAGCGGATTTTTCTGCCGTTCAACGCGACTATTTATTTATTGTCTGCGTCAAATGTTGGCTTTCAATGTTGAAAATGTGCTGTGATGAATGTGTTGTGTGTAGTTAAGTTTAGATCTTACATTAAGTATTTTAAGGTTCATAATAAGGGAACGGAGTCACGAATTAGTGTTATACACTTGTTTGTGGCCACATGTAACCGAATTATGGCACTTAAAACTAACATACATACACATGATAGTTAGATACACAGGTTAGAAGTTAGATTAGAATATTAATTACATCCAAACACGCAAACAACCAGAAAAACAAACACATAAATTACATACATGTTTTATTGATCAAAGGGAGATAACTTCGGGTCAGGGGACATAATAGACAACGAAACACTAACTTAACAGTAAAATATAACTTTACACGCGGAAGCGAAATAGGTAAAGCCTGTCGCACACACCTTGTGTAATGGTTGTTAAATATTATATAGGGGACATGAAGCAATTCATGTGTTGACCCTAAGAAAGTCAACTTTGTATGGGTAGTAAGTTAATTTACTATGTGAGGGCAGGTCTTATAAGACAACGGTCCGGTTCAGACATACCTCTAATAAATATAATATTGCATGTGAGAAGAGGGCTCACGCCAACCAGACAAGTTTGTGGCGATTGCCAGTAGCCAAGTAAAGTGTTACTACATTGTGACAATAGTCAGTAGAAGTCTATTAGAGTGCCCAAAGCCAGGTTATCTACAGTCTTTGACAAAAATTAGACACACTAATTTTTTAGAAACCTCTTGCGTCACAACCAGTGAGTGAAAGTTGATGACGCAACACAGGAGGGGAGGGTGTGTGTCAAAGACTGGAACGTAACCCCTCCACCGGGAAGAGCAGTCAACCTCGAGGAGACCAAGAGGTGATACGGTGCCCCGAGGTAAGGGCAGGGGAGATGGTGAAATGGGAGATGGGTAATTGGTTCTCTCATGAGACACGGAGGCGTTGACCAGAGGGTTAGCACTCTGGTCACGACAGCATCCCGCCTACATGATAGCCACGAACGCCACTCAACGGGAGAAGCTAATGTAAGCGTGGCAAGTGGCTTGACACGCAAAAGGTGAAGTACGCTTCAAGGTCCCTCCGCGTGGTGTGTAACCACGCAAGGGGAATCGGCAGACGGGAGACGGGACTTGTAGTGTTCACATCGTAGAGTAGTCGATAGGAATTTTGTGTAACCAAATAGATAGAGAATTAGCATAGGCTTTAGAAAACTAGTGATAGGCAATTCTGTGGCTTTGTGTGTGGGTTTAATAGCGACTGTCATATCATTGTAACGAGCCAACGGCAATAAAATGTACCATGTATTTTCCTCGCACACGACTTGCAAGTTTCTTGTATGGTGTGGGAGAAGAATCCGATGATGCCTGGCACATGAGTTGTTGACAGGTTACTAGAAAAGTAAGATAACACTTTTGTGAATGCAGATCTCAGGCATTCGCTGTTTACAATTTTGTTAGGTTCATCTTTTGTTAGTAAATTGGTGAAACACTCAGTCAATGAAGCAAAATTTCGAATAATCTGTCTGTAATAGTTTAACAGACCTAGGACACTTCTTAATTCTTTCTTTGTTGTCGGAAGCGACAATTTAAGAATTCTTGACACGATGTTTTCGTCAGTAGTGACAAAGCCATTACAAATTGTATAGCCCAAAAAAGTAATTTCTTGGAAGACTATGTCAACCTTTGATGCTTTGACTGTTAGGCCATAGTGTCTGATCCGGTGAAATGTCTGCTGTAATGTCGTTAAGTGGTCTGTCATAGTCTTCGTATGTACACAAATGTCGTCCATGTAAGAAATTATGTTTGGTATGTCATTCAGTAGAAGTCTAGTCATCCGTACAAAGGTCGCAGGGGCATTGACTAGCCCGAATGGAAGCTTGCACCATTCGTATAAACCCCAGGGTGTGGCAAATGCTTTTAGATGTATGCTGTCTGGATGCATCGGTATTTGCCAATATCCTTTCGTCATGTCCAGTTTTGTAAAGTATTTTGCGTCTGTCAGTTCCGTCAATATGTCCTCACAGTTACTCATTGGTTCTAAATCTAACTGTGTGATATTGTTGAGTTTCCAATAGTCCACACAGAGACGTATGGAGTTGTCCTTCTTTTTGACAATCACTATTGGTGAACAAAAATGTGATTGTGATCTTCTGATGATGTGATTGTTTTCCAATTCTAGAATTTCTTGAACTACTGACAGCATACCATACCCGAATTTTCTCATCGCATAGAGGTGCTTCAAGGATTGCACTGGGATTAAAAGTGTTCCAAATACGATTACTTTGGCTATTAACGTAATCAGCTAGAGGAAACCATGCCTCATCAGAGAAGCAGATAAATGAAAAGTTAGGTGGAAGTTGCCGAGATGCGGTCTTATATACGAATGAGGGGAACACCGTGAACGTGCAAGTGCAAGGAAGACATCTTGAAAAATGTTGATTCTAAAAATAGAACTGGTTGCTAGCATCAGAAGACGACAGTCACATTTCTTGGGCATATCGTGAGAAGGGAAAGATGGAGCATGTCGCCACAACCAACAGGTTGGAGGGAGGAGGGGCAGAGGGAGATATCGAGAGGGAACATGCTGACTATTAGAAATTGTGGCATGGTGGAGCATCAATATCATAAATTGTTGGCAGTATCCGATAAATAAGGCTATGGAAAGACATGATCAGCAACGCCACACGACATGGACTATAAGAAGAAGATGTGTTTTTTGTTTCTTTAAACCTTTTGGTTCACAGTGTGCAACAACTATGGTTAGAATTAAAATGTCAGAAGACGCAGATTTTCTTCGTCACTAGGAAGAAGAAAATACCACCATGTAATATGCAAGTAAGTGGAAATATTGTTAATTAAACAAGTGAATAGGTGCAGTTATCTCGGAGCAGTCATATAATCTGATTTGAGATGCCTTGGAGAGATTAGAACAAGAACCGCCATGGCAAAGGTAGCCTTTTGCAAGATGGAAAACATACTGACCAATAAAAAGAAGTCACTTGCAACGAGGAAAAGAGTGTTGATGTACTACATAGAACCTGTACTTTCGTATGGATGTAAAGCGTGGACAATGTGCAGTCAAGCTGAAAAACATCTGATGGTTGTGGAAATGTGGTCCAGAGAAAATGCAAAGAATACAACGGACAGGCAGAAAAACCAATTACCAAGTCCTACAAGAAACAAATGGAAACCGTAAACTAATTAGAGAAATTAATAGTAGACAATCGCAGTTCTTTGGACAAGTTATGAGTAGAAATAAATTGGAGAACTTGGTGACAACTGGCAAGATTGAAGGTAAGATAATAAGGGGAAGGCAGAGAAGTAAATACCTGGCCACGTGGTATGGTCGAGACAAGAATACAGAGCTGATCCACGACTCTGGTGATCGCGTCAGATGGCGAAACATGACCGCCTACGCTTATCGGCATGGCACATGATGACAATGAGCACCATATGCCTAGCGGGTGCAAGAAGATGTACTGACAGTGGCATGGGCGTGGTCAGACAGGGGTTCGATTCTTGGGCTCGCCGCTCGCTACCTGATCTGGCCTACAAAATGTGAATGTCATGGCATATTACAGACCCGTGGCGGGCTCCAGTTTCTGGACTTTAAACACAAGCCCAATACGCCGTAAGACGTGTCAATGAATCCTTTACTTACTTTACACGCCCATGTGAAATGAAACAATTGGGCACGGTTCGGTCCTGCTTTTTGAGAAACACCAAGCGGAAATGCACAAACTTTATGATAAGAGAGGTCAGACTATAGCAGGATTTTATAACTGTTGCGACAGGTCACGATTGCAGCAGGATGTATCCCGTCATCCTGCTGTCGTAATCACGTATCTGCATACAGCGTGTCACTTGTCGGCCGTATGTCATACTTGTAATGGTTTGGCTGGTTTGCATGCTGTGAACGAGGTACGAGATGAACGTCTGGTCGAGTGTCTAGAACGCTCTTCTCCCATTCGGGGACCCGGGTTCGAAACCTGGGTAAGGTAATGGATTTTTTTTTTTTCTGTCGGGGGAAAAGAGAAAATCCTAACCTGCACAGTTCGCCCCGAATGCACTAGCCAGAAGGTCTTAATTCCTCATGCTATAGGGAGTAATGATATTTTAACGACAGAACAAGGTCAGAACGGCCAAATAGATAAAAGTTCTTGCTCTTAAACTTCCGGTGTGCTGATGAAAAGGTAGCGGGTTCAACACACATATATATACATATATATGTATATATATATATATATATATATATATATATATATATATATATATATAATATATATATATATATATATATATATATATATATATATATATATATATATATGCCGGCTTCGTGACTTAGAGGTTATGACTTTTCTCTGTAATCTCGTATACTCTCGTCGGTAACATGATGACGGTGAGAATCAGCAGTAGTTCGAATCGCATCGGTAACTTACGGGGTATGTGAGCCGGCCGCTCAGAAAGCAATGGCAAACTACTGAGCGTAATCTTGTCAAGAAATCAACATACAGCTGAAAGATGCTGGTGTTGATAGCAATGTCCTGTAAAGGATATGAAAAAAAAAAATATATATATATATATATATATATATATATATATATATATATATATATATATATATATATATATATATATATATATATATATATATATATATCTTCCTCTTCTTCAGCATTCCGAGCTATTGAGGTTCTTTGCTTGTTGCGGATACAAGCCGTCTCCATTCGTCTCTCTTGTTGACCTTCTCTTGCCAGTCGCTGATTCCAAGTGCTTGTAGGTCTGTATGTATATTATCTCTCCATCGTCTTCTTGGTCTATCTCGGTGTCTACGGTCATTTATGTCCTGAGTGTAAGCGAGTTTTGTTTCCCTATTATCTTCCATTCTTTCTATATGCCCCAACCATTGCAGTCTATTAGCCTTCATGATACCAGTGATTAGCGGGAACATAAACAGATCATAAATGTCTTTGTTGATTGTTGCTTCTTCTTTTCTGCTCTTCACTTTGTGTATCCCTAATGGGCCCAAAGATGCGTCTTAAGACTTAGTTCTCAAAGGTTTTTAACAAGACTTCGTCTCCTTTAGTTGTACTCCAGGTTTCAGAGCCATACAGCATAACTGGTCTGATCAATGTTTTATCTATTGTGATCTTGGTGTTACGAGATAGCGCATTTGATATTAGCAGATGTCATAGAGCATAGAGTCTTATTTCCAGAGTTGATTCTAGCTTGTATTTCTTCCCTTATGATGTTGCAGCAGTTGAAGATTGTACCCAGGTATTCGTATGTTTCCGTTCTTTTAATGGTCATATTATCTATTTGTATGTGGCCAAAATGTTTAGCAGTTCCTTCTCTTGAAATTGCCATATATTCTGTCTTATCTTGGTTGATAACCAGCCCCATTTGTTGAGCTTTTTCCTTTACGTGAGTCAATATTTCCGATGTCTTTTGTTCATTTTCCCCTATAATATCTATATCATTTGCATAACCAAGCAATCTGGATGTTCCTCCAATAGCACATTCCTCCTTTACTTTCCTTGCAATTTTCTCTAACGCCAGATTGAAAAGGAGCGGCGATAGTGCATCACCCTGTTTCAAGCCAGATGTTATTTGGAAAGGGTCTGATTTCCTGCCTTTATATGTTACTATATTATAAGTATCTTCCATGCATAGTCTGGTCATTGTGATTATCTTCCTTGGTATTCCAAATTCCTGCATAGCATTCCATAGACTATTCCTATGGACACTATCATGTGCCTTTTTAACGTCCACAAAAATGTTATAGAGATCTCTTTTATATTCCCAATTTTTCTCGGCTATTTGTCGTAAGATAAATATCTGATCTATTGTTGATCTGTTTTGTCTTAAACCCGCCTGGTAGTCACCTAATATGTCTTCTGAATATGGTTTTAGTCTATTTAGTAATACCGCGGATGGTATCTTATAGCTTGTGGACAGTAGTGATATTCCTCTATAATTTTCACTTTGGAACTTGTCTCCTTTTCTTAAAGATAGGTATCAATAATTACTCTTTCCAGTCATGGGGTAATTCTTCTGTCCTCCAGATTTGTATTATTAGTTCGTATAGCTTTAGATGTAATGCATGGCCACCTGCCTTTATAAATTCAGCAGCAATTCCATTGGCTTAAATAATTTTAATGAAAGATTTGTCTATATTATTTTTAGAAAAAAAAAGAAAATTATTTTGTACTTGAATTTCAGTTCTCCATTATATGTTTTGAAAAGTTACTTACTGTGTTTGCTCAATAATTAACCAAGGTTAGCTCCGACCCAGCTTCAACGTCGAGACGATATTATTATTAAACCCGCCGACAAGGGTGGAGCAGTCGTGGTTTGGCGGAAGGATCTTTACATTGCAGAAGGACACAAACAACTCAGTTATGGGTCTTTCTACCAACCACGCCCTAAAGATGGCACTGTCGACAATAACCACCAGGTCAAACTGGCCACTTCTACGCTGATCCAACAAGGGCTTCTTCCCCCAGCAGCCAAGTCTTTAATTATCCAAGACAGCTGTTTGGGTAGATCGACATTTTATATGCTGCCTAAAACACACAAACTGAACAATCTGGGCAGACCGATCGTATCAGCCTGTGCATGCCCTACTGAGCACATATCCGGGTTCTTAGACAGCATCTTTCAACCGCTAGTTGGTGATCTCCCATCATATTTGAAAGACACCAACCATGCGATAGCGACGTTTGAATCTATTACATTCACGTCTGACAACCAGTATCATATCTTCACCCTTGATGTGGCCTCACTGTACACTTCGATCCCACACAAGGATGGTCTCTCAGCTTTAAAGTTCTTCCTTGACAGGCGCCCGAACCCTACTATTGCCACGAATCCTATTCTGCGCCTGGCTGAACTGGTCCTTACTCACAACTCATTTGAGTTTAACGGCCAGTACTTCAATCAGATTAGTGGGGTTGAAATGGTTACTAAAATGGGCCCTAGCTATGTTTGCCTCTTTATGGGCCACCTTGAGTACCAGATATGGCAACTCTACAAGGGTAGAGTCCTTGAACTATGCAGGCGTTACATTGACGATGGTGTTGGGGTCACCGGTATGCCATTAGCGGATCTCGAAACATTCATAGACTTCTTCTCCAACTTTCATCCTACTATCAAACTCACTTCCCATATTTCTTCGACGTCTGTCAACTTCTTAGACCTTACTGTTTCCGTTGGGACCCATGGTCTCACCACGACGGTCTACTACAAACCGATTGACTCTCAAGGCTTTCTACTCTACACCTCTTCTCACCCTCCGTCCTGCAAAGACGCAATTCTTTACTCTCAACTTCTGCGTCTTCGACGACTATGCCAAGATGATGAGGATTTTCGCCACAGGGCCCAGGAAATGCTCGACTTCTTCAGGCTCCGTGGCTATCCTGATCACGTCCTATCGTCAGCCTTCCGCCCGGCTCTACCTATTAGCCGCGCAGAGGCTCTCGCCTCTACACCTAAACCAAACAACCTTCGACCGGTACTCTCTCTCTCTCACCTATCATCCGCACAATATTTCAGTAAACAATATCCTGTTTCGACATCTATCTATCCTTCAAGCTGATCCTACTACCAGCGCGATATTTTCAGAGAAACCACTAGTGGCCTACAGACGTGAGCGCAACCTCAAAGATGTACAAGTCCATAATAGAGTACAGGGATCTCCACATCCACCATCACAATTAGGTACTTAGGCTTGCCTAAGATCTCGTTGCAAGACCTGCCCATATGTGATCCACACCCCAGTGGTGCTATTCCCTAAAGGCAGTTTACGCATCAAAGAAGAATTTTTTTGCACTAGTCGCAACATCATTTATGCCATAATATGCAAACGGTGTGATATGAAGTATATTGGGTAGACGGGCCTCAAGCTAGCTGACAGATTCCGCCAACATCTGATGGACATCCACACTAACGCCCCAAGCCTGTCTCCACCCATTTCAACAGCGCCAACCATCAAGGTGCTTCCGATATTCAGGTCACTGTCATCCAGTCCTGCTCCTCTGGTGCTCAACATCGCAAGGATACAGAAAACTGGCTCATATTCACTATGGGGTGCCTAACACCACACGGCCTCAACACCCAACATAGTTTCATCTAATCATAGTCATTTCCCCTCCCCTCCCTACTCCGTTGCTTCCACACCCTCCTAGGTGTCACCCTCTTCCGGTCTCTAACCAGTCCTTTTCTCTACCTATATTATACTCTACTCTGTCTCCCTCGGCCCGATTCCGAGTGACCGAACCAGTAATTAGCTGGGCATTTCATATTACCACATTTGGCACTCCTCTCGTACCCAATATAGTGTGCAACCGTAATCACTACTCCCCCTGGACCCCACAACCCCCCCCCCCCCACAAGCTAGCTACTACACTGTATATGCGGTCGTGTGTGCATGCACATAGACACTAGTTCATATGTGTATGTGTGTGTATGTGCACAGGTATATATGTCTTTCTCCCCCTCTCTCCCTCTCTTAATAATCTTACACTAACCCTCTCTCTCTCTCTCTCTCTCTCTCTCTCTCTCTCTCTCTCTCTCTCTCTCTCTCTCTCTCTCTCTCTCTCTCTCTCTCTCTCTCTCTCTCAATAATCTTGCATCTCTGTGCCTACCTATGCCAGGTTATTGCTGGTGGTCAGATCTTATACAGCCCTAATAACACAAGCACTGGGTGATTTGATCCTTATACATTGCATAACAATCAACCTTACTGACACTATCTCACAGGGAACAGTATGAGTGAAGCCCCGTATTTGTAGACCGACCGACTCCGCATACCTCATGTGGCATGTTACTAACACTTTTCCTCTCTCTCTCTCTCTCTCTCTCTCTCTCTCTCTCTCTCTCTCTCTCTCTCTCTCTCTCTCTCTCTCTCTCTCTCTCTCTCTCTCTTTTCAATCTTGCTTCTCTGTGCATACCTATTCCATATATATCGCTGGTTGTCGGATCTTATTATATTGGCACCTTTCCGTCTTGACAGACAATAGTGTCATGGAGCTGAATGAGAGGACAGAAGTAATAGAAGGATAGAAGTTAGGGATAAGACTAGGGGAATAGAGAATAAAGGGACAGAAGTAGAAGGTAGAACTCTTAAGCAGTTCTCCGATAGGACACGCACGTGTCATAAGTAGGACAGTATAGGACATGATAGGGATTTACTCCCAGGTTAGAGTAGAAGACGCTGTTCATGGGAAGTATCCGTAAACAGCATTAACTCGAACACAGTAACTAGTGACAGGCTACTGAGCTGCGTGCTAGGTAACTGAGCACGCAACCTTGCTGACACACGAGGATTCACAGGTCCGCAGCTGGACAACGCTGCAAAGCTAGCCTGACGGAACTGGACAGTTGAGGAGACAAGTAGATGTATTTACCCTGACTACTGTGTGGTTTGTATGGCACAGTAGTGTAGTGACTTAAGCTAGAATTAGGACAGATAGAGATTGTGCTTAGTATTGTTACGATTGTATTGATTGTGATGCTGTGCATATATGAATGTTCATGTGAGCTCGTGGATCCGATCGTATTCTGTACGCAATAAAGCGATTTTACCCTTTGTACACCTACGAGTTGATATTCGTGCGGTACAAATGAAGAATCCCTGTATGCCTGTAAAAACTAGGTTGCTGACAATAGTTTGGTACATTGTGCTTTAAAAAGACTTAATAACTACGATCCATGGCTGTGGCGAGTGTGGCTGGTAAGGCCAATTCTTGCTGCAAACGTTTGCCCACATTAGGTGCATGTGAAAACATGGTCATTTCCACCATTGTGCACCATCTTACGTCTCTCACGCTCTGTGTGTGCTTTATCTGCAATCATTTGCTCCTTTGTCTTTATTCCATTTCTGATAGTTGCCCTCCATGCAACACGTTCAGCGGCGACGTGCTCCCAATGTGCATTATCAATGCCTGTATCAATCATGTCCCGCTTACACACATCTTTGTATCGTAGTAGAGGTCGACCCTGAGATCTCCTACCCGTCTGTAATTCACCAAAAAAGATGTCCTTTGGTATTCTACGATCATCCATCCTCCTAACGTGTCCTATCCATCTAAGTCTACGAAGACTGAGCATGGAATACACCGTCACACAACCTGATCTTTCCAATACTTCAGTATTTGTGATTTTGTCTTGCCACTTAATACCAAGTATTCTTCGCAGACACCGCATATGAAAGCTGTTTAAACGTTTCTCTTGGCGTGAGTAAGTTGTCCAGGTTTCACTGCCATAAATAAGAGTAGTAAGGACACAGGCTTGGTAGACGAGGACTTTTGTTTTGGCAATAAGCTTCCTGTTCTCCCAGACTCTTTTTGCTAACATGTTCATTGTTGTTTCTGCCTTGCCAATCCTGATGTTGATTTCCTGATCGAGGGATAATGTGCTATTTACCTCTGATCCTAGATATGTAAAATGGTCTACTATCTCCAGTTCGGCGTCGTCAATAAAGATTGATGGTACACCATGTGCACCTTGTGACATAATCTGTGTCTTCTTTTTGTTAATTGTTAAAGCAAATTCAGAACAAGCATTGGAGAATGCAGATAGTAGATGTTGTAATTCTTCCTCAGAGTGTGTCGTAATCGCAGCATCATCCGCAAAAAGCAACTCTCTGATTAGTACCCTGCTAATTTTGGTCTTTGCCTTCAATCTCTGAGCATTATAGAGGCCACCATCTGAGCGTGAGTGAATGCATATACCGTCATCCTGATCACGAAAGGCATATTTCAGTAGAAGTGAAAAGTATATCCCAAAGATGGTGGGGGCTAGTACACAACCTTGCTTAACTCCACTCTTGATTTCAACCTCTTCTGAAGTTGAGCCATCAAACTTTATTATACCCTTCATGCCTGTGTGGAATGATTCCTCAATGGACAGAAGAGTTGGTGGGCAGCCAATGTTATTTAGTGCTTTGAGCAGACCCTCACGACTGACCAAATCGAATGCCTTTGTGAGGTCGATGAAGGCAATAAACAGTGGCTGATTTTGTTCCCGGCATTTTTCTTGCATCTGTCGCAATTAGAATATCATATCAATGGTTGACCGGTTCTAACGGAAGCCGAACTGTGATTTGGGGTAGACTTGATCCCCCAGGACTTGAAGTCTGCGCAGGACAATTCTGGCAAATACTTTCCCAACAATACACAGAAGTGAGACACCCCTATAGTTGTTACAGTCGCTCCGATCTCCGTTGTTCTTGTACAGCGTTATGATGTTTGTCAGATCTTATACAGCCCCAATAACACAAGCACTGGGTAATTTGATCCTTATATACGTTGTATAACAATCAACCTTACTGACTCTCATTTCATAAGGTACAGTATGAGTGAAACCTCGTATTTATAGACCGACCTACTCCATATACTTCAGGTGGTATGTCGCAGGTACTGTTCCGTTCTCTCTCTCTCTCTCTCTCTCTCTCTCTCTCTCTGCAATCTTGCTTCTCTGTACCTACCTATGCCATGCGTATTGCTTGTGGTCGAATCTCATACAGCGCCAATAACACAAGCACTGGGTTATTGGATCCTTAAATACGTTGTATAACAATCAACCTTACTGACTCTATTTCATAGGGAACAGTATGAGTGAAACCTCGTATTTGTAGACCGACCTACTCAGCATTCCCCATGCGGTATGTCGCAGGAATTTTTCCTACCTCTCTCTCGCTCTCTCGCTCTCTCGCTCTCTCTCTCTCTCTCTCTCTCTCTTCTCTCTCTCTCTCTCTCTCTCTCTCTCTCTCTCTCTCTCTTAACAATCTTACTTCTCTGTGCCTACCTATATCACCTGTATCACCAGTGGTTGGATCTTATACAGCCCCAATGACACAAGCACTGGGCGATTTCATCCTTAAATATGTTGTATAACAATTAACCTTACTGACTATTTTATAGGGAACAGTATGAGTGAAGCCTCTTACTTGTAGACCGACGTACTCCGCATACCTCATGTGGTATGTCACAGACACTTTTCCTCTCTCTCTCTCTCTCTCTCTCTCTCTCTCTCTCTCTCTCTCTCTCTCTCTCTCTCTCTCTCTCTCTCTCTCTTCTTACATATACCTTGCACATGCCCACATACACAGCATTATGTCTGTTTTAGCGGTGTATATGTGTGTATGTGCGTTCACACATGTTAGTCCACCCAGACTTTAGGACTCGCCTCACAATAACATATAGGAGTACATAGTGGGATTCTGGTTAGTGCCACCATCATGCTTGCGCCCCTCATGCTTCGTTGTTGCATCCACTCAGATTGCTTGGATACCTCTGCCAGACTGGTCACCGTCCCGCCCTCCTGCCTCCACCTCCCTTCTTTCAATGTGCTCACTGAGCCGTAAAACCTAGCACCGGGTATAAACAGAATACATCGGAAATTTTCAGAGTTGCTTGCAGATCTGACCTGTGAGGTGAGTATGAACATTTTTTTCAATTAACATTTTTTTCAATTATAATATTTTTTCAATTAACATTTTTTCAATTCTCATTTTCTCTTCATTGCCGTGATTTTTTCATGCTTTTGCTCTTCTCGTCCTGTCGTCACCTTCTGATGTAGTCACAGGAGATTTCCTTGACTGTATGTTGTGTTTGTGAATGTGTTTGTTTGCTGATGAAGGCTAGTCGCCACAACGTCCTGTATGTGTCTTAATTATATTATGTAAAGCTGCACTACTTTGTATCATTTTATATTGTATACATATTCCCAGACGGTATACACTTTTGAATGTTTAAAAAAAAATTTTTATTGGTAGCAATCATGATTTATTTATTTACATCAAGAAAGAGACAACTACAAGTTTTTTTCTTTTTCTGAAGTACAAAAGGGTGGATCTGCATTTGATCCAGTACTTTTTTTTTTATTCTGCTTCTTTATCTTCAATCTTTGGAGCCAAATAAAATCGCAGGTAGCTACTTTCAGCAATTTTATACTCCACCACCAGCGGTACATCCTGGGAAATTGACAAAGTTACTTGTGCTGAGAGGAGGGTGGCCTTGGTGAAGAAGCTCAGGTAGTGGAGTGCAAAGGTCAAACACTTAGCTTCATTCATATCAACGATCACAGCCTCCTCCTCTTTGTCTGTGCTGGAATTTTGACACAGTTTGATGTTTCCTTCGTCTAATATTTTCTCCGTATGAATAAATACATTTGGTGGGGCCTGGAATTGCTTTTTGTCTTTAAGTCAGGGGTGGGCAAACTACGGCCAGCGGGCCGCATGCGGCCCGCCAAGTGATATTATGCGGCTCGCGAGGGCATTTAGAAATAAACATTTTTCATTCGTTTTTAAGTTATTTTGTTGAATTTTACAGAATTTCAGGTACCGTTATGATGAGTGTCAATAACAAACGTAAGATTGAAGATGGATGCCGTGTTTTTAATGATGAATGGACAAATAAGTATTTTTTTATAAACGTTGGTAGCAAATCAGTTTGCTTATTGTGTCGTGAGTCAGTGGCTGTCTTCAAGGAGTACAATTTAAAAAGACATTATCAAACAAAACATTCCGATTTCGGATACAATTTAATGACCGAAGAGAAGGAAAGCAAATGTCTTGAGTTGGTGAAAAATTTGAAGAAACAGCAAACTGTTTTCACTAAATAGTCTTCAATTCAAGATGCTGCAACTGAAGCTAGTCTTGTGCTGTCACAAAGAATTGTAAAACAGAACAAGCCATTTTCTGATGGCGAGTTCATCAAGGAATGTTTGCTAGATGCAGCAAACATTATGTGTCCAGAACAAAACAAAAAAATAGATTTGACAACATTACTTAATCAAGGAGAACTGTGGCCAGACGTGTTAACAAGATCAGTGACAATTTGATGTATAAACTTCAAGATGCAAGTAAACAATTTTTGTGGTACTCTCTTACGTGGAATAGACACTTCTTTCAAACTCACTGAAGAGTTACTGAGTTTTGAGTCACTCAAAGACACAACCACAGGCCATGGTATATTCAATGCTGTTACTAACTGTATTGAAAGAACTGGGTTGGTTTGGAACAAGATGGCAAGTGTTACAACTGACGGAGCTCGTGCTTTGACCGGAAAAATATAGGTCTGGTAAAGTTGATAAGTGATAAGATTAAAGCAGAATGTCCAGACCACACATTATTACCACTTCACTGTGTGATTCATCACGAAAGTCTGTGTAAAACTGTTTTGAATATCAAGCATGTTATTTACCCAGTTGTCAGTGTCATCAACCTCATCAAATCAAGAGGACTTAATCACAGACAGTTCAAGTCATTATTTGACGATATGGAAACTGAACATTCCGATGTCCTGAACCACATCAATTTTCGATGGCTGAATCTCGGCAAGGTGTTTAGGCAATTGTGGGTACTCAGAGAAGAAATAATGATGTTCTTAGAGATGAAGGGCATTGCATGTGACTTTAATACTAACATTGTCAATAAAGAGTGGCGGTTTGACTTTATGTTTGCCATTGAAATTATGGAAAAGTTAAATTAACTAAATGTCAAACTTCAGGGCAATGGTGTGTTTGCACATGAATTGTATGTATATGTATAATCATTTCAGGCAAAACTCTCACTGTTCTCCAGACAAGCAAGTGAAAAAAGATTTTGTCACTTCCCTTTGCTGAAACAAGAAACCATTTCTGGTGAAATGACTGAAAAATACAAAGCCCAGTTAGATGCATTGATTGAAGAATTTGGATGGAGATTCCAAGATTTCAAGAAATTAGAGCCATAGTTCAATATTCTCAGTTCACCTTTAAGTGCAGAAGCTGATACAGCCACAGAGGACATACAGTTGGAGCTGCTTGACTTACAAGCAGATTATGACTTGAAAGAGAAATTCAAGACAGATGGTTTGCTGGATTTCTATGGATCTTTATCACAAGAATCATTTCCCAACTTGAAAAACTTTGCAGCTAAACTGTTATCATTATTTGGATCAACATACATTTGCGAACAAGCATTGTCTTGCTTGAAGATCAACAAATCTAAGAGTAGGTCTTTATTGTCGGACTGCAACTTGCATGCTGTCATGCGAATTTCAACAAGTAAACTTGCTCCTGATTTCAAATATATTGTCAAAAATTGCAAGCAGTTACATACATCTCATTAGAAATCAACAACTTTAGTGACAATGTAGTCACTGTGTGTCTAAATTAAAGCCATTGATAGATAATAAAGAATATGTGTTATAATAACAAGTAGTAAAATCGTGTTAACAAATTAGTAAAAGTTTTTGTCCATATTGTCAAATATAATGTATAAGTGTATAAGTAAAATATAATTGCAATAATTAGTTATTTATACTCCTTATTAACCTATAAATAATTACTTATTGTGATAGGTTTCTGTAAACAAAATTTATATATATATATATATATATATATATATATATATATATATATATATATATATATATATATATATATATATATATATATATATATATATATATATATATATATATATGGCCCGCCTATAGCTTTACATTTGTCAATGCAGCCCTCCGCACGAAAAAGTTTGCCGACCCCTGCTTTAAGTAACTGTGCTAGATACTCAGGCGTGTTACGGTCGTCTCTGTTAGTTTCAGAGCCCATGTCAGAAAGCATCAATTCGAACAGCAAATGTAGCCGAGAGAAGAAAACGTTAGAGTTATGTGAGCAAGCTAGCGACGACCTTCAGACAATCATCCTCCTATGTTCCACTTTTTTTTTTTTTAAATGGGTGAACTTGAGCCAGGTCAGCTCTGCAGTTCTCCCTTCTAAAAAAAAAAAGAGACGAAGCTGTATATTCATTTTTTTTTTTTTTTTTTTTTTTATTTTTTTTATTATTATTATTTTTTTAATACGTTTATTTTATACAAAGCAATGTATATTTACAAGGTGCAATGCGTGTTTCTTTGTTTGTGTATATTACAGAGCGTTGCCGTTTGTTAGTGTTATGTCATATGCGTTAATGAAACAAAAACATACATATACAGTTATGATAATGGCGTACGCTTTCAGTCATCCCATTCTAACGTGATTGATGGTAATAGTGATGATAATGGTGATGATAATGATGATGATAGTGGTGATGGTAATGGTGATGATAATGGTGATGATAATGACGGAGACAACAACGACTATGGTGTGGTGATGATTCCTTCCGCTCGTTCATTCTAAACCCATCTTTCTCACACGCTTATAAACCTTCAACACACAGCACGCGTTCTCTTCCACACCGAAGATATATACATTAAAGGAAATGTTGGTGTCAAGGTCGAAACGGCAAAAGCCGCCCCACGTTTTACACTGCAGGCAGTCTCATGCAAGCTTACTTCCTGTAAGTGGATTCAATATTATTGCTGAATGACAGCCCTCGACTTAATCGCAAGTGCCCAGGATTTGCTTGTGGTGGGGTGGGTTGAGACCAGGAACGCGGTCAACACGGAGGGAGGGAGAGAGAGGGAGTTGGGGAGGGGGAGAGGAGGGGGAGGGATAAAGAGAGAGCGCGCGTAAACAGATTGGAATTTGTTAAGTTGTCCATTGCGAATTCAGCGTATACATAAATATCCCATTTATTATGTACAAAAACAGGCTTTTACATTGCGAATACAGCGTATAGTCATTCATGTTTGGGGTGGGGGGGGGGGGAGAAAGAGAGAGAGAGAGAGAGAGAGAGAGAGAGAGAGAGAGAGAGAGAGAGAGAGAGAGAGAGAGAGAGAGAGAGAGAGAGCTGTTCAGACCGAGGTCAAACTTCGGTCGACAAGACCACTGACTCACAAAGGCCACCGTCCCATTGTTCTGTCTAGATTGGGCTCCACGACTCAGTAACAAAGAAAAGACATTTATTCAGTTATTTGGCGCTTTGTTCCTCAATGATTGGGCTTAGTGGTACACATGCGGAGTATAGAAATATACTGTGAGAGTGTGTTTGAACATGTATGTTATGTAGTGTGAAATTTGATGGGAGTGGCTCTTGTTTATTAATCTGCGAATAGCTGGGCGATTTTTTGTTGAAAAATCTTTGCTAGTGTGTGTGGTTGTATTGTTTGGTGATTGTGTGTGGCCGAGTTTCTACTCGACCATATTACGTTTCTATACTCCGCCAGTGCAACAAGAAGTTTAGTGTGTTTGTCTTTTGTGGCTGTGGGTATTGTATTTAAAAAAATGGCCTTATAAGCGTCAGTTTTCTTGTTTGTGTGTGTTTCTATTAATTGTTGCAGTGCAATCTTAGTGGCTGTGATTGCTGGGCATTCATAGAAGAGATGATCCTCTGTTTCCTGAATATTTTGTCTACATAATTTGCATGGGGCTATTTGCTTGAATGTTTGTGCGGCTCTCTCAGTTGTCGGGGTCATATTATAAATTAGCCTGTATGTTATTTCTTTGGATTTTGATGTGATATGTTTGTTGTGTAAGTTAGTGAAGGTGCAACTGTAGTCTTTCATGTGATATTTGTATCCTCTTTTGATTCTCAGGTGTAGTGGTGGGGCTTGTTGTTGTACTAAATATGTGTATATCTGCTTGGTTGTCTGTTGTATTAAGTGTTCATTACCTTGAATTGCTTGCATACATGTTCTGTAGAAGTGCGGTAGTGTGCCGTAAAAGTGCGGTGTCGTTTTGTCTATTTTCTTAATTCTGTGTAATCTAATTGCAATATAGTATAATGCTAGCGAGTGTTGATCTGGATGATTGATGATGCGTCCTATGTGGTTGATTCTTAATGCTTGTATTTTTGTGTTAAGGTCCTGTAGTGAAATTCCCCCTCTAGTCTTCTCTTGTATTAAAGTCTTGTGCTTAATACTGTGGATTGTGTTTTTAAAGATGAATTTCCTGATGTGTTTGTTTATGTCTGTGATTGTTTGTTTTGGTGGGTCTAACACTGTGGCTAAATATAGTATTTTAGGAAAGATGAAGGTGTTAACAATAGTGCTTCGTATAAAAATTGTTGATGTCTTGTATTTGAACCTATGTAGTATGTCTATAATTTGTTTTGTCAGTGATTGCCATGTTCCTGTGTGTGTTTTCCTGGGATTGGATGGAAAAGTGATCCCATAAATCTTCATGTTATCTGTGACTGTTAGATCCGGGGGGAAATCTGCTTTATTCTTCCACTTCCCCAGACCCATTATTTTAGACTTCTGTATGTTTATTTTGGCCCCACTTCCTTCACCAAACTGTCTGAAGGTGTGAAGTATGTTCGTTATGGAAGTGTTGGTTGTAGGGAAGAAAACGGTGTCATCTGCATAAGCAATTAATTTCCGCTCTCCAGACCCTTGTATAAATGTACCTTTAATGTTAGTGTCCTGTCTAATTGCTTCTAAGAGTGGTTCTAGTGTGAGTACATATAGGACTGGTGATAGTGGACACCCTTGTCTGACAGATCTTTTGATTTTGAAACTGCCAGTGAGTGAATGATTCACCAGTACCTTACTTTCAGGATTTTTATACAATATTTCTATCCACTGTCTATAGTACTGTCCTATGTTGCAGTGTGCTAGTGTTTTGTGTAAGTATGAGTGTGAGATTCTGTCAAAGGCCTTCTCCTGGTCTAAAGATAAGAGAGAGGATTGACAGTCTTTCTGGTGGGTGTATGTAATGAAATCCCTAATGAAGTGTGTATGTTGGTGTATGTTTCTGTGTTGAATACTGCACTGTTGGTCTGGGTGGATGAGTGATGGCATGAAGTTTTTAATTTTGTTTGCAAGTGATTTTGCTAGAATTTTGTAGTCTGTGTTTAATAAGGAGATGGGTCTATAGTTTTTCAGCTGTGTTTTGTCTGTGTTGTCTTTAGGTATGAGTGTTATATATGACATGTTGCAAGTGTTTGGGAGTTCTTGTTTATGAAAAGCTTCTTGGTAGACTTTTAGAAGGAAATTGCCTAGGATAGGAAAGAAGTGTTGGTAGAATTCTACTGTGAGTCCATCTGGTCCTGGTGTTTTGTCTTTTTGCATTTGATTGAGTGCATGTGTTATGTCGGCTAATGTAAGCTCTGTGTCTAGTGTGTCTTTATCTGTGTCTGACAATTTTTTTGTGTATTTTAGGAATCTATTTTGTGTTTGTGTGTTGGCGGGTTCTGCTGTATATAGGTCAGTGTAGTACTGTTGGAATGTTTCTAGTATATGTACTGTCTCTGTTTGTGTGTTTCCTTGCATGTCTGTTATTGCTCCTATTTGTCTGTTGCGTTGAATGTTTTGCTCTAATGCAAGGTGCTGTCTATTGGGACTTTCTTCTGATATGTTAGTAAGTTTAGTTCGAAGGAGTGCACCGCGGAGTGTGTGTTGCTGGTGTTGTTCTAATTGTGATTCTAGTGTGTTTAGGTGTGATGCATTCCTGTCAGTCTGTTTTGTGAGTTGTATTGCTGTCTGTATGATATGTTCTTGTTGTAGTCTGTCTTTATGTATGATGGATGCTAACTGTTGTGTTCTACACCGTATTGTATTCTTTAGTAAATCCCAAATTTGTGTTATGTTGTCCGTGGGTGTACTATTAGTGTATGTTAGAATAAGTTGTGTCACATGTTGTAAATAACCTGTATGTTGGAGTAAGGAGTTATTGAACTTCCAATGTGATGTTCTTTTTGATGGCCTTGTGTTTGTAGTGTCTGTAGTGATATGTGTTAGTACTGCTTTGTGATCTGTGTATTGTAATGTCTCTTGTAGATGTTTTGTGTGTATTATTTGGTGTGTTGAAGGTGAGTATACTCTATCTAATCTGGCTGATCTATTGTAAGCCCTATTTTTGTGTGTTGTTGCAATGTTATTAGGGTGTCTGTATCGGAAAGCGTCTATTAGATTGTGTGTGTCTAGGGTATTCTTTAGTATATCCAGTTGATGTATTCCACTTCTGTCATTTCTCCTTAATTGTGTCTTGATTCCTGCTTTGCCTGCCCCTACGATATCCAAATCTGAGAGTACAAAATTGAAATCCCCTGCAAGGATAATATTTTGCCCTCTGTATGTTTGTATAAGTAAGGTGTCTAATTCTTGGTAAAAGTTTGGTTGGTGATTGTAATTTGGTGGTGCATGTATGTTCACTATGGTGTATGTTTGTATAGTGTTTTCTACCTGTATTATGGAGATTCGCCCATGGTTATCCGTGTGTGTTTTAATTATGTCCCACCTGTCTGATGTCTGCAGAATAGCTGTTCCTGACCCAATTTTGTGTGTGCCTAAACTAAAGCATGAATGTCTGAGGCCTAGCTGTGTGGTGATATGTTGTGCGAATGTTTTTGAACATATATTTGTTTCTTGTAGTAGTAGAAAATCTGGTTTGTGTTTGTTTATTAGTGTGATAATATGTTGTAATTTTGTACGTATACCACAAATGTTTAAAGTAATAATAACTAAATCACTAGTCATTATAATTTAAGTAAAATCAAATGAATGAGATATAATAAGTGTATAGAATCACACGCAAAATTATTATCCTTGTTGAGTACATTTAGGCGAGCAGGTCTGTAGCGTCAAAGGTTTGTGTGGGAGGATCGTCTTGTTCCTCGTTCTTATCACTTGTGTCTGTGTCTACGAAAAGAGTGTCTGGTATGCTGTATGTGTCGTCTTCGTCTTGTACTTGTGTCTCCTCTTGTTGTTCTTGTTCAGTTTCCTTTGTCTTGCCTATAGTGTTTTTGACTTTTTCTTTCTTTGGCAGTGATAAATCGTCTGTTTCTGTGTCGTCGCTGTGTTTTGACTGCGGTCTTCTGTTAGCCCATGTTCTCTTCTTTGGTTTGCTGACGACTTGAAAACCGTCAGAGTCTTCATTCCTTGGATTTATGTCTTGTGTATTAATTTCTTGTGTGTTATTTTCTTGTGTGTTGATTTGACTGTTGAAGGTTTGTGTCAGTTCAATCTCTCCCTGTGGAGAGGTTTCTCTTTCGAGCGGTGGGAAATCTTCTTGGCTTTGAACCCTTATTGTTGCTGCTATTGGTGTCGTCGAATGTCGTCGACTAGGGCATTTATTTGCCCAGTGGTTGTTTTGGCCGCAAGCTGGACAATCGGTCTTTCTCCCCGGCATCGTGATCAACACTCTGTGGTTATTGTTCGTTATACCGGGAGTGTAGATCCGTATGTAATGGGGAACTTCCTTTGTTGGGTTGCAGAGCGCTCCCCACTTGCCAGCCCCATTCTTTATCCTAAAGACCTCAGCCTGGTCGTCTCCTGTAATACTGTGCACCAGTTTTTTAACTCCTTGAGGAGCAATCGTGACAGGTAGCCAGTGGATGGTCAGCCTGTCCCTTTCTTTGTCTAGATGTTGTAGTGATATGTCTATCCCTAGACTTGGTAGCGAAAGTTTTTTGCCGTGTATCTTGTCATACACGGCTTTCTGAGCCTCTGCTGACAGGTGAAAGTACCACCTAGTGGGAATTTCGAACCTATGCAGGTCCACGACTCCCCCAAAGGGTACACCTCCTGGACCAGTTAGGGCACTCATAATAAGTGCGGGTGTTGCTTTAGCAGCCGCCCCGGGACCAGTTATGGAACACACTATCGTTCCGGACTGGTGGAGTAGCTGGACATCGTAGTCATTTATCGAGATCCCGACATCAGTGATATTCGAATACATATTGAAAAATGTGTTGTTTCAGGTAATAATTCCGGGGAAATATCCAGAAAATCAAAAAAAACAACAACGAATATCACCACTAAATCCGGAAATAATACACAATTTCACACTGCGGATAATTTTTATACGTAAGTTAATCAAATGTGATGCGACGCTCATATACAATATTATTGCTGAATGACACAAGATTGAACTACTTCTACGTTGTGAAGAGAAAGAGTATGCAATTATCCCTGTTGCTATTCGAAAAACGGAGTCTTTTGTCGTAGTATACGTTGTGAAGAGAAACCAGTTTTTTTTTACGTTGTAAAGAAAAACCAGAGTAAACCAATCATCTGTTTAGACAGACGTGGCCTAGCAGACAAAGAAATAAATGATTTGCTAAATAATAAATATTACACAAATATTTAGTGTCTTAAATTTAAATAATAATCAAAATTGTATAAAGCTTTTATAACCGTAACATTCCATTGATACCCTCCAAAATATGAATAAAATTATTACAGATATAAACATATACTTCTCTTGCAAAATAGCTATCAGTACAAGTATAGTGAAATCTATCATTGTTCCCCTTGATTGCTAAAGCCGAAAAATGACTTCAATCTAGATGACATTATTTCCCTTGTAATAAAAGAATAACAAGTTTTAAATATTGAGCACAACCCACTACTGCAGTGTTTCCCAACCTTTTTTGCGCTTTGCCCCACCTAAGCCTTTCTAAAAAATTGTATGCCCCGCCTCCCTCCCCCTCCCAACATATACATCATTTTTAATATTCAAAAATCAAAATGTTCACTAACGCAACTTGAATGATAGGTTTTAGGAAGAAATCACTAGGAAATTATTGAGCAAACACAGTAAGTAACTTTTCAAACCATATAATGGAGAACTGAAATTCAAGTACAAAATAATTTTAATGAAAGATTTGTCTATATTATTTTAATTATTAGTAATTATTTATAATTTAAATTTAGTAAGATCCTTGCGCTTGATGCTTGCTGCAGAGATATTTTATATCAGGTTCCAATTTAGTTAACTTCAGTCTCAGTCTCTCTTCAGCTTGACCGTTACTATCTTCTCTAAAATCTTCCCAAATGTATTTTGAAGGGTGATGATCCTAAAGCCGCTAAGCTTTGAATGATCCTCTAATGATTTTGGGAGAGGGATGAGACAGCTGTGCACCCAGTCCTGCGTTACTGATGGTGTTCTAATGCTCTGGTTAAAGCAGTCGGTCATCTCCTTCAGGTCTCGCTCAAAGCCTTCATGTGGCCATACCTAACCCCATCAGGCCCTGGTGCCGTGTCTTTTGCCTTCTTCAAAATATGTTTAACATCTTCAACCCGTATGATGTCTTCATTATGCATATTCTTCATGGAGCCAGATAACTCCTCTCTATCTGTATCCCTGGTGTCTGCATCATTGTGATTGGTCTGCGCTAAAAATCTCTGGAGAAACGCCTCCCCTTTCTCTTTGTCCGTTGTCACGCGCACACTATCATCTCTATAAATTGTTCCCACTGTCATAGGCCGATCCTTTCTTTGTATTTGTCTGTGCAGTTTCCATAATTTTTGCAGTGTTTTATCACCTCCAATCTCCTTCATGAAACATTCCCATTTTGCGTTTTTGACCTCTGAAGCAAAGCGCTTGAAAACCTCCACCCTATCTCTCTTTGACATTTTCCGCTGCATCCACCGCATCTCGTGAGCTTCGGGGTGTCTGTCGCACTTTCCTTAGCTACTTCACTGCAGCTCTCTTTGCCTTCCAAGCATGGTCTACATCTGGAGTCCACCATGGGGGCTGCAAAACAGGAGTTTTAACGGTCCTGTTGCATGCCCCCTGTCTGAGGCGTCCAAGAAGGCTGTCGGTCCACTCATACTGGAAGGTTTTGCGCATTCTTCCGGCCTTAACTTTCCTGGATTTAGAGATCAGGACTAAACATGGCATGTGATCACTCCCATGGTCATTTAAAACAGTCCACTTTACATCAAGGACTGATGACTCGGAGACACATTTTCGAATTGCCCCCTTTAACAATCGTATTGCCCCCCTGTGGGGCGTGGGCCCCACGTTGGGAAACACTGATCTAGACTATGTGAAATGCATATGCAGAAACTGGTATGACAATTTATGGTGAAACACAGCAATAAATAAAGACAAATCACAAGCATGCATATGGCATAAATGTATATTGAAAATCAACAACTAGGGCAAGTAAGAGACATGACATACCCATTGAAGATAACTTTTTCAGATGTTAAAATCCGCGCTGAAGTTGAATATAGAAGCAGCAAGGAAAGACAAACCAGAGGACAGATGCCATCAATTTCACAAAACATGCGGATTTTTACTTCAACACTAGTATCTCCACCCTCCATTTCTTTTACTACCCCCTCCTGGCTATGCTATCAGTGTCCGGTTTAGAGTTTAACAACATGGGAAAAATAAAACTTGTAACAACAGAGGTGACGTACCTGCAAACCAGGTTAGACCAGATGAGACATGCAGCAACAGAGGTGACATGCCTGCGAAGGGCAAAGTAAGACAAGATTAAACATGATATCAGGATGCGACCCGGCAGAACGCTAGTATTGAATTTCACCAATAAGCAGAGTAATCATCATCATCATCATCATCATCATCATCATCATCATCATCATCATCATCATCAAGGGCCCTGCCAAATGTAGGCGTTCGTATGTCTTCACGGATCTCGGTCCTTGGTGTTCTGGATAAATTATTTTGATGTTATTCTTCCATGCTTATGTCTCAGTCCTAACAGCGTCTTTTCTCTCAGATTGAAAGATCGCTATTAAAGACGATAAAACAAAGAAAATTGAAATATTTTGGTCACTTGAAACATCACGAAAGCTTGGAGAGAATACTGGAGGGGTATATGCCTGGGAAGAGAGTAAGAAGAAAGACAAAGAGAAGATTGGTGCAGGATGTGGCAGATGATCTCCAGATGGGTGTATCGGACGCGGGACATCTTGCTTATGATCGAGAGGTTTTCCGGAAGATTGTTATAGGAGCGAGTTTCAGCAAAGGACATACTTTTGAATGAATGAATACATCATTGGCACCTTTCCGTCTTGACAGACGATAGTTTGGCACATTGTGCTTCTAAAAGGCATGATAACTACAACCCATGGTAGTGGCGAATGTGGCTGATAAGGCCAATTAGCGCTGTAAATGTTCGTCCACGGTGGATGTATGTGAAAACATGGTCGTTTCCATCATCTTGCACCATCTTACATTTCTCACGCTCTGTGTGTGCTTTATCTGCAATCATTTTCTCCTTTGTCTTTATTCCATTTCTGATAGTTGTCTTCCATGCAACACGTTCAGCGGCGACTTGCTCCCAATATGCATTATCAGTGCCACTGTCGGTACTTGACCTGTTGTATCTCTGGGCAGTGGCGGTCTGGCCAAGGTCTTTGTTTGCCCGATGACAAATGGGCCCCGTGGAACACTAATAAAGTGCACACCCCTCCCCCTCCTTGCAAACCCCTTTCCCTTAATAGGTAGATACTATGTTACAAATGTTAATGCGCTGCCAGTGCTTGAAACCCATATTTTTAGGTGTTCGTGTGATAACCGATCGCTTTCATTGCACACAAACATCTCCATGAGTGTTCTAATCTCTCCTTACGATCACACTATGAACATCTCAGCACGGAGCACGACTTCTATAACACCAGCGAAGACGAATACCCAAATTGTTTATATACCAGAATCACACAAACTATAAATATTATGTTGTAAACTATCAGAGAGTTTATATTAAAGCAATGTGGACGTCTAGTGGACTTTACTTTTCTGATGATTGATCGGCAATTTGCTTGATCGGCGATTTGGAAGCAGATGGCTTTGCGTTGGTTTTCATACAATGGAACGTGTTCTGGTCGTTCAGAAAGCAATGACAAGCTACTGAACGTAAACTTGCCAAGAAACCACAACAGCCAAAAAATGATGAGGGTGTAAAGGAAATGCAACAAATAACTAATCACTAATGAGAACTGTCGTGTCCTCCTTTAAAGTATCGTCCCTGGAGTGAGGAGATCCGACACCCACATTATAATATTATTTTTTTTTCCCCTCAATATTCTGGAGAATCCACCAGCTTCCGTCCAACACACTCCACCAGCCTATGGACACCTTTTCCTATCACTCTCACACTGTCGTACTATGCCCCCTTCTCATACTTCCCCAACGCAACATACTCAACAACTCTTGCTTCTAGAAATTAATAAAGATTAATTTATTAAAATAAAAGTGTAACGTGTATGAGACGTGTATGCGAAGAAAATGTGTGACGTGTTCTATAAAGTGTGTAGACTCTGTCTCTCAGACATCAACTCAGTCAGCTGATCACAGCAAAGATAGACCACAGCACGTTACGTCAGAACAAGTACGTCTCACCCGTTGCCGGAACCATCTTGCCGGATAATGCTTTGCCTCTGTAGACCTCTGGTAATCCAATTTCATGAACATCCGAAATAGACACCGGTGGTATTAAGAGTTAATCAGGGACCGGTTGCACTCTACACAATGTCCGTTCCTAATGTTCCTAAACAAACTGCACAAGTCTTTTGCAGTGTATACGCAGTTAGTTAGTTAGTTAGTTAGTCGACAGATCATCCTCGTTGCACATCGAACCATTCAGTCCATAAGTGCTAATTACTAATGTTAATTGTTACTGTACTAACACTAGGTACTCTTAGCCGGTTCTCGGTTCGTTACTACTGTCTGATGCTGTGTGGTGCATCAGTCTGCATCACTCTCTTTGATGAATCAATTTCCTTCTAGCGTAAGTTACGTTTCTGTATGCAACTTTATTGACTCTTGAACTGGTGTTCTTCAGAAAGGGTTTTTTAATTCTTTCCCAAAACTTGTAGAGTTTCCTTGGATCTGGTAGGGAACCTAGGATAGAAACAACACATCTGGTGATAGTACTAGTCACTGATCCCTTCGGCTGAGTGTAAGCCTATCACCTTGCTTAATGATCTTTAGCTAACTAGACTTAGTCATAGAGCAGATTAGCTACCCACCTAGAGTCGAATCAGGCTATGACAAAGAAAAAATATCAGCAAACAGAATGCGGAACCCCGCCCACCAGGGACACCTACGGGAAGATCCCAATTATCCTTCATTACTCAACTAGTAAAGCTTATCAACACTTCACTAATCTATTCTAGCTAACAGAGCCAAGTATCACTTCACTACTCTAGCTAGTTTCCACTAACAGTGCTAATCATCACACTATAGTTTAACAAGGCTACTGCCTAAAGTAATTATAACGAATATATTATAATAGGTTATACCTTAAATGGCACTACTGCAGTCCTATAAATCATATCTACATCTGCCATATAGGCACGTGTAAAATTAAGTCACTAATTAACACACGGTAGATATTATTTCCACTGGCACTGCAGTGCCCTGCACTCTGTCTAGAGCATTATTCAAGTCCACCCTAGTTGATCTCAACTCGAGTTTATATGGCAAACTACCAAAGTTGTCCACGTGACGTTATCCTTTACTCCCCCACACAGGTGGCACAGTGGCAAATCATCCCCTGTCAAGAACTATTTTCCTGGCTTAAATCCTGTCAAAGTTGTCAGTAATTGCCTAGATTCTCAAAACAAGCCAGCTAGTTTCTGTAAACTCCCAACAAAGAGTTTCGATACCAAGCTGCCAATCATCTTGATGTTCCGGAAACCAAGAATTGACAGATGCACTGTTTTCCGTACTAGGTACTTCCGTTTTACATCTGCCCCTGTGATCTCACGGCTTCCATCTGCATTCAAATGTTGACAAACTTGTCACTCTTCTGTTCCGTGGTGACAATCCCAGCAGCCATTTCCGTCTGATGTCCTGCAGTATAGATGACAAACGGAACCATTCCATATCCTTCTCCCTCACCACCAAATGTGTTTATGGGCTGACACGATGTAACCTGTACAACTGTGTTTACTCTGTTAGTACAAATAGATGTCGCTGGTCGATCGTCCGCTTAATCCGAAAATCCTCTGTAATAATCAACCGGATAAACACACGGTTTCATTTTGTGACATAGGCCCCCTCCTAAGAGAGTAGTCCATCTCACTCTTCTCCACCGTGAGTTTAATCCAGATGATTCATTCTTCTTCTTCAGGAGCTGGGTGTCTTGACAAGAAATCCGCTCCAACATTTTCCTTCCCAGGAATGTACTCTACTGTGAAATTATACGGTTGAAGTAACAACGACCACCGCATCAAACGTGCGTTGAGCTTCTGAGAAGTAGCCAGGAACATCAGGGGCTGATGATCTGACTGGACCCGAAACTTAACTCCATACAAATATGGCTGAAATTTTTGCACTGCCCATACGAGGGACAAGCATTCTCTCTCGACGGTTGAATAATTCCTCTCCGCCTGTAGAAGTTTCTTACTTGCGTATGCCACAGGTTTCAAAACCGAAGCATCGTCTTTTCCTTCCTGTAACAAAGCGGCTCCAATTCCAATCGCACTTGCATCCGTTCTCAACACAAATGGTTTGGAAAGGTCAGGGAGCTGTAATACAGGTTTGCTGACCAAGGCCTCCTTTAACTGACTATAGGCATTCTCACATTCTGGTGTCCAAATGATTTGATCCGGTAATCCCTTTTTCAAGGTTTCCGTCAACGGAGCTCCCAGTTCAGTGAAATGTGGGATAAATTTGTGGTAGAACCCACACAACGAGAGAAAAGATCGCACATCCTTCTTCGTTTTTGGCCTTGGTGCATTTCTGATTTTCTCCAGGTTCTTCTCTTCTGGAACAATGTGTCCTGGAGTGATGGTGTGACCTAGAAATTCCAGAGTCTGGTAACCAATCATGCACTTGGTTGGACGAGCAGTAAGCCCTGCTTCCTTGAGTCTATTAAACACTCTCTCCAAGGATTGTAAGTGGTCATCCAAGCAGTCACTGGAAATCAGAATATCATCCATGAATGAGATGATGGACGGATCCTGTAACGGATCTAGTAAAGTCCTCATCATGCGTGTAAACACACTAGGTGCATTGCTGAGTCCAAAGGGCATGACCTTGAATTCGTAGTGTCCACTGGGTGTACTGAAAGCTAACAGTGGTCGAATCTCCGGTTTGACTGGTATCTGATAGTACCCCCGACTCAGATCCACCTTTGAAAAGTACCGAGCCTTATGGAGCCTAGCGAATAACTGAGTTGGATTCGGCAAAGGTTCCACCTGAAACTGTGTATGACTGTTCAGAAGTCGGTAATCTATACACAACCTGTGTTCTCCACTTGGTTTGCGTAACAAAACTACCCCCGCATTGTATGGGGATGTGGATGGTGCAATCACGTCATCCTCCAGCAGTTTTTTTATTTCCTCCTCCAGGGCCTTTTCTTTAGAGAATGGCACTGGGTAAACCTTTTGGCGAACAGGCTCCTGTGTGGTCAAAGTCATCTCGAACTCAACCAACCTCGTTCGTCCTGGTTTATCAGTCAGTATCTCCTTATGAGACTTGAGAACCTGGGTTATCCTTTCCCTCTCCTGGGAGGTCAGATCAGGGTTCACTTGCACATCCCTATAGGTTTCCTGGTGTACTAAGGGATATTCCCTGCCCTCGCTGGTTCCCACTTCTGTCTCCACTGCAACTGCCATTGCCATGAGGTGAGCTGCCTTGTCTCCGGGTCTCTCTTCGTATTTCCGCAAGAGATTGATATGGAAAATCTTCGACTTTCCCCGGATCCGGATTTGATAGTTGGTTCTGGATATCACCCTTTCCACGGGAAATGGTCCTTGCCAACCTATCTCCAGTTTGTTGTTTCCCGTTGGGAGTAGCAACAAGACTTTATCTCCTACCTCTAGAGATCTTTCTTTAGACCTACGGTTGTAGTAAGCCGCATGTATTTTCCTGGCCTTTTTCAAGTTTTGATTTGCCAGAGTCCATCCCTTATGGAGTTTTTCTTTCAGTTCCTCCACGTATTGATAGGATGAGATCACTTCTTCTGACGTCCCCTCTTCAGTCCAACTCCTCAACATGGCTTCCAACGGTCCTTTGATTGGACGACCAAACAGCAACGTAGCGGGTGGTAGTCCTGTTGAGCCATGAGGAACTTCCCGATAGGCAAAGAGTGCTGCTGGGATATATTCATCCCACCTATCAGGTTTTTCCTGCGCTAGTTTCCTGAGCATTGTCATCAACGTGCCGTTGAAACGCTCTACTTGTCCATTGGCTTGAGGGTGGTAAGGGCTGGTATGTATGTGGTTAGAGTGAAACACCCTAAATACCTCCTCCATGAGTTTTCCACAAAACTGAGATCCATTGTCCGTCAGAATTTGATCCGGAAAGCCTAATCTGGTAAAGGCCTCCATCAGTGCGTCCGCCACTCTTTTCGAGTCAATCGTGGTCAACGGTATAGCCTCACCCCACATTGTACAGCAATCCACCATTGTGAGTATATACATGTTCCTCTTCCTAGTCCTGGGAAGTGGACCCACGATATCGATGGCTACCCTCTCGAAAGGAGAGTTCATGATGGGCATCTCACCCAACATCACCGGTGCTGTCCAGTGTTTCGGTGCCACCCTCTGGCACTCAGGGCATGACTTCACATACCGACGCACATCATCTGTCATTCCCGGCCAATAGTAGTGGCAGGAAATCCGCTGCATGGTGGCGGCAATACCCATGTGTCCACTAAAGGAGATGGTATGCCCCATATGAAGAATCTGGGACCGATGAGCTTTCGGGACGACCAACTGACCGTATAGGTTGTCTCCCCTTCCTGCTCTCCTGTAGAGTATCCTATTCTTCATGTAGTACTGCCCCCGTCCTGGTGGATCAGCACTTTTCTGCAGCTTTTTGTAGCAAGGACGTAAAGTATCATCCTCACTCTGGGCAGTTCGTAGCTCCCCCGGCATTGGGTTAGTCACAATTGCGTCTGCCTCTTCCGTTTTCGTCTGAGAGCGAGTCTGCATTGCTCCCATATGGATTGGCTCCCTGGGCATTCCCAGAAAGACATACCGGCAACCTAGGATGACTGGAAAAATGGGATCGGTCAATACAGCGGCCTTGATGGTGCCGGTGACGTACCTTGACCGAATCTCCACATTAGCAATGGGCAACTTCATGGTTACAGCACTCTTCTGTGCAGGCTGTATATCCAATGTTTCACCTGTGAATTGTTCTGGATGTACCAGATCCGCAGAAATCACGGCCTCCCCGTCCAGTCCTGTGTCGTATAAACACTCCACTTGACGACCGTTAACCTCTACCAATTCCACTACAGGTGGTTTTTCCTGGTCTGGAGTCTCTTCCTCGGCCTCGACCTGTTCGGTGGGCTCCACCTTAGGTTTCCCTGAGCACACGACGAATTGAGTGTCTCCTGACTTTCCCCTGCAGTCAATAGCATTGTGCGTGTTTGACTGACATTGGTTGCACCATTTCCCTGTCCTAGATTTTCTATTGTCGGACTTGAATGAGCTCTCCTGGTGGCGAGCTTCCTTGTTGACCTTGGCATTTTCCGTGACAACCTCCTTGGAAGTCACTTGACATGCTGCAAAGTGAGGGTTCTTAGCCTTCGATTTGCAGTCCCTCGTATTGTGAGAGGGTGACTTACAAATTGAACACCACTTCTCCGACCACGGTCGTTTAGGTGTAGAGCTTGAAGTGCTCTTGCTTCCCTCCTTCTTCTTCTCTGAACTATCCTCTGATTTTTGCACATAAGGTTCCCACTTTTTGGTTCCTGAGTTTTTGGCTTTCTTCTTGTCATGTTTCTCTTGACTTTTGGTGTTGGTGGAAAGGTTTTCCCCTGCCTCCCCATGTACCTCGACGAACCGTTCTGCTAATTTATTCACGAGGTCAATACGTTCCGCTCCTTGTTCTCCCAGGAACGTCCTGAGAGGTTTAGACATTTGCTTCTTCAGCTGGTCGACCACCATGAGCTCTTCCAGACTCTCATAGTCATGTGCGAACCCAGCCAAATCCATCCACTTATGGAGATAAGATTTAAGACGCAAACTGTAGGCGGCAAACAACTCTCCCGGTTCTCGTTTTGCTGCTCGAAATTTTTTCCGGTAGGTATGTGACGTAACCTCGAATCGTTTCAGCAGAGCCGTCTTTAACTCATCATAATTGTTCTCATGTCCTGGTGGCAGGCGAGTATAAACCTCGTATCCCGTCCCGCGTAATCCCTGGGATAGCTTAAGATTCCATTTGTTACGCTCCAGACCCATAGCAACTGACATAGCCTCGAAGCGTTGAAGGTATTGGTCAATCTTCTCTTTGTCCTCCTCGTAGACCGCTAAAGGAAACTTCATAGCATGGTACCCATGTCCACCTACTGGTGTTGATCCTGGGATGGAGGAACCTCCAACTGCTCCCTCAGTTTCTCCATTAGATTGACTCTTCAACTCGAGTTCCCTCATCCGGTACTCATGCTCCCTTTTCTGTGCTTCCTGTTCAGCTTCTAATTTCCTAGCTGCTTGCTCAGCTTCAAATTTCCTAGCTGCTTGCTCAGCTTCCAATTTCCTAGCTGCTTGCTCAGCTTCCCTTCTCAATTCCAACTCGGCCTTTCGCTCTTCCCGTTCCGCTTGACGATACTCTCTCTCCACTTCCTGTATGTAATCCGTTAGAGAAGACCCAGCCAATCCCATTTCTTCCCCCCTTGCCTTTAATTCTAACGTGCTAAGTTTAGGGGTGGCCATTATACAGAGAGGTAAGCTAGCAGGTCTAGTACAATATAACTGCAAATTACTATACCGATATATGAACAAGTACTATAAATCTAGATATTACCACACACAGTACATTCACTCAGTGACAAGAGTAGAATCAGGACCACAGACCTATGCAGACGTGTGAAGTGTGAACAGGTAAGATATTAGTCCTAACCCCTATCCACATTCACTCTAGCTGGATTCTCCAAAATGATATCTCCCTCTTATAACTAAGGATCCCGTGTCAAAAGACCCCGTTGTCAGAAGATCCCACTGTCAAAGGTTCCTGCTTGCAGGAGATCTCGCTGTCCAAGGATTCCGTTTACGGGAGATCCCGCTGTCCAAGGATCCCGTTTACGAGAGATCCCGCTGTCCAAAGATCACGTTTACGAGAGATCCCGCTGTCCAAAGATCACGTTTACGAGAGATCCCACTGTCCAAATATCACGTTACGAGCCCCCAATAATGTCGTGTCTTCCTTTAAAGTGTCGTCCCTGGAGTGAGGAGATCCGACACCCACATTATAATATTATTTTTTTCCCCTCAATATTCTGGAGAATCCACCAGCTTCCGTCCAACACACTCCATCAGCCTATGGACACCTTTTCCTATCACTCTCACACTGTCGTACTATGCCCCCTTCTCATACTTCCCCAACGCAACATACTCAACAACTCTTGCTTCTAGAAATTAATAAAGATTAATTTATTAAAATAAAAGTGTAACGTGTATGAGACGTGTATGCGAAGAAAATGTGTGACGTGTTCTATAAAGTGTGTAGACTCTGTCTCTCAGACATCAACTCAGTCAGCTGATCACAGCAAAGATAGACCACAGCACGTTACGTCAGAACAAGTACGTCTCACCCGTTGCCGGAACCATCTTGCCGGATAATGCTTTGCCTCTGTAGACCTCTGGTATTCCAATTTCATGAACATCCGAAATAGACACCGGTGGTATTAAGAGTTAATCAGGGACCGGTTGCACTCTACACAATGTCCGTTCCTAATGTTCCTAAACAAACTGCACAAGTCTTTTGCAGTGTGTACGCAGTTAGTTAGTTAGTTAGTTAGTCGACAGATCATCCTCGTTGCACATCGAACCATTCAGTCCATAAGTGCTAATTACTAATGTTAATTGTTACTGTACTAACACTAGGTACTCTTAGCCGGTTCTCGGTTCGTTACTACTGTCTGATGCTGTGTGGTGCATCAGTATGCATCACTCTCTTTGATGAATCAATTTCCTTCTAGCGTAAGTTACGTTTCTGTATGCAACTTTATTGACTCTTGAACTGGTGTTCTTCAGAAAGGGTTTTTTAATTCTTTCCCAAAACTTGTAGAGTTTCCTTGGATCTGGTAGGGAACCTAGGATAGAAACAACACATCTGGTGATAGTACTAGTCACTGATCCTTCGGCTGAGTGTAAGCCTATCACCTTGCTTAATGATCTTTAGCTAACTAGACTTAGTCATAGAGCAGATTAGCTACCCACCTAGAGTCGAATCAGGCTATGACAAAGAAAAAATATCAGCAAACAGAATGCGGAACCCCGCCCACCAGGGACACCTACGGGAAGATCCCAATTATCCTTCATTACTCAACTAGTAAAGCTTATCAACACTTCACTAATCTATTCTAGCTAACAGAGCCAAGTATCACTTCACTACTCTAGCTAGTTTCCACTAACAGTGCTAATCATCACACTATAGTTTAACAAGGCTACTGCCTATAGTAATTATAACGAATATATTATAATAAGTTATACCTTAAATGGCACTACTGCAGTCCTATAAATCATATCTACATCTGCCATATAGGCACGTGTAAAATTAAGTCACTAATTAACACACGGTAGATATTATTTCCACTGGCACTGCAGTGCCCTGCACTCTGTCTAGAGCATTATTCAAGTCCACCCTAGTTGATCTCAACTCGAGTTTATATGGCAAACTACCAAAGTTGTCCACGTGACGTTATCCTTTACTCCCCCACACAGGTGGCACAGTGGCAAATCATCCCCTGTCAAGAACTATTTTCCTGGCTTAAATCCTGTCAAAGTTGTCAGTAATTGCCTAGATTCTCAAAACAAGCCAGCTAGTTTCTGTAAACTCCCAACAAAGAGTTTCGATACCAAGCTGCCAATCATCTTGATGTTCCGGAAACCAAGAATTGACAGATGCACTGTTTTCCGTACTAGGTACTTCCGTTTTACATCTGCCCCTGTGATCTCACGGCTTCCATCTGCATTCAAATGTTGACAAACTTGTCACTCTTCTGTTCCGTGGTGACAATCCCAGCAGCCATTTCCGTCTGATGTCCGGCAGTATAGATGACAAACGGAACCATTCCATATCCTTCTCCCTCACCACCAAATGTGTTTATGGGCTGACACGATGTAACCTGTACAACTGTGTTTACTCTGTTAGTACAAATAGATGTCGCTGGTCGATCGTCCGCTTAATCCGAAAATCCTCTGTAATAATCAACCGGATAAACACACGGTTTCATTTTGTGACATAGGCCCCCTCCTAAGAGAGTAGTCCATCTCACTCTTCTCCACCGTGAGTTTAATCCAGATGATTCATTCTTCTTCTTCAGGAGCTGGGTGTCTTGACAAGAAATCCGCTCCAACATTTTCCTTCCCAGGAATGTACTCTACTGTGAAATTATACTGTTGAAGTAACAACGACCACCGCATCAAACGTGCGTTGAGCTTCTGAGAAGTAGCCAGGAACATCAGGGGCTGATGATCTGACTGGACCCGAAACTTAACTCCATACAAATATGGCTGAAATTTTTGCACTGCCCATACGAGGGACAAGCATTCTCTCTCGACGGTTGAATAATTCCTCTCCGCCTGTAGAAGTTTCTTACTTGCGTATGCCACAGGTTTCAAAACCGAAGCATCGTCTTTTCCTTCCTGTAACAAAGCGGCTCCAATTCCAATCGCACTTGCATCCGTTCTCAACACAAATGGTTTGGAAAGGTCAGGGAGCTGTAATACAGGTTTGCTGACCAAGGCCTCCTTTAACTGACTATAGGCATTCTCACATTCTGGTGTCCAAATGATTTGATCCGGTAATCCCTTTTTCAAGGTTTCCGTCAACGGAGCTCCCAGTTCAGTGAAATGTGGGATAAATTTGTGGTAGAACCCACACAACGAGAGAAAAGATCGCACATCCTTCTTCGTTTTTGGCCTTGGTGCATTTCTGATTTTCTCCAGGTTCTTCTCTTCTGGAACAATGTGTCCTGGAGTGATGGTGTGACCTAGAAATTCCAGAGTCTGGTAACCAATCATGCACTTGGTTGGACGAGCAGTAAGCCCTGCTTCCTTGAGTCTATTAAACACTCTCTCCAAGGATTGTAAGTGGTCATCCAAGCTGTCACTGGAAATCAGAATATCATCCATGAATGAGATGATGGACGGATCCTGTAACGGATCTAGTAAAGTCCTCATCATGCGTGTAAACACACTAGGTGCATTGCTGAGTCCAAAGGGCATGACCTTGAATTCGTAGTGTCCACTGGGTGTACTGAAAGCTAACAGTGGTCGAATCTCCGGTTTGACTGGTATCTGATAGTACCCCCGACTCAGATCCACCTTTGAAAAGTACCGAGCCTTATGGAGCCTAGCGAATAACT
This sequence comes from Cepaea nemoralis, assembly GCA_014155875.1. Classification (NCBI taxonomy): domain Eukaryota; kingdom Metazoa; phylum Mollusca; class Gastropoda; order Stylommatophora; family Helicidae; genus Cepaea; species Cepaea nemoralis. The sequence continues at coordinate 760,985 of JACEFZ010005665.1, forward strand.
GAGTGGGATTCGGCAAAGGTTCCACCTGAAACTGTGTATGACTGTTCAAAAGTCGGTAATCTATACACAACCTGTGTTCTCCACTTGGTTTGCGTAACAAAACTACCCCCGCATTGTATGGGGATGTGGATGGTGCAATCACGTCATCCTCCAGCAGTTGTTTTATTTCCTCCTCCAGGGCCTTTTCTTTAGAGAATGGCACTGGGTAAACCTTTGGCGAACAGGCTCCTGTGTGGTCAAAGTCATCTCGAACTCCACCAACCTCGTTCGTCCTGGTTTATCAGTCAGTATCTCCTTATGAGACTTGAGAACCTGGGTTATCCTTTCCCTCTCCTGGGAGGTCAGATCAGGGTTCACTTGCACATCCCTATAGGTTTCCTGGTGTACTAAGGGATATTCCCTGCCCTCGCTGGTTCCCACTTCTGTCTCCACTGCAACTGCCATTGCCATGAGGTGAGCTGCCTTGTCTCCGGGTCTCTCTTCGTATTTCCGCAAGAGATTGATATGGAAAATCTTCGACTTTCCCCGGATCCGGATCTGATAGTTGGTTCTGGATATCACCCTTTCCACGGGAAATGGTCCTTGCCAACCTATCTCCAGTTTGTTGTTTCCCGTTGGGAGTAGCAACAAGACTTTATCTCCTACCTCTAGAGATCTTTCTTTAGACCTACGGTTGTAGTAAGCCGCATGTCTTTTCCTGGCCTTTTTCAAGTTTTGATTTGCCAGAGTCCATCCCTTGTGGAGTTTTTCTTTCAGTTCCTCCACGTATTGATAGGATGAGATCACTTCTTCTGACGTCCCCTCTTCAGTCCAACTCCTCAACATGGCTTCCAACGGTCCTTTGATTGGACGACCAAACAGCAACGTAGCGGGTGGTAGTCCTGTTGAGCCATGAGGAACTTCCCGATAGGCAAAGAGTGCTGCTGGGATATATTCATCCCACCTATCAGGTTTTTCCTGCGCTAGTTTCCTGAGCATTGTCATCAACGTGCCGTTGAAACGCTCTACTTGTCCATTGGCTTGAGGGTGGTAAGGGCTGGTATGTATGTGGTTAGAGTGAAACACCCTAAATACCTCCTCCATGAGTTTTCCACAAAACTGAGATCCATTGTCCGTCAGAATTTGATCCGGAAAGCCTAATCTGGTAAAGGCCTCCATCAGTGCGTCCGCCACTCTTTTCGAGTCAATCGTGGTCAACGGTATAGCCTCACCCCACATTGTACAGCAATCCACCATTGTGAGTATATACATGTTCCTCTTCCTAGTCCTGGGAAGTGGACCCACGATATCGATGGCTACCCTCTCGAAAGGAGAGTTCATGATGGGCATCTCACCCAACATCACCGGTGCTGTCCAGTGTTTCGGTGCCACCCTCTGGCACTCAGGGCATGACTTCACATACCGACGCACATCATCTGTCATTCCCGGCCAATAGTAGTGGCAGGAAATCCGCTGCATGGTGGCGGCAATACCCATGTGTCCACTAAAGGAGATGGTATGCCCCATATGAAGAATCTGGGACCGATGAGCTTTCGGGACGACCAACTGACCGTATAGGTTGTCTCCCCTTCCTGCTCTCCTGTAGAGTATCCTATTCTTCATGTAGTACTGCCCCCGTCCTGGTGGATCAGCACTTTTCTGCAGCTTTTTGTAGCAAGGACGTAAAGTATCATCCTCACTCTGGGCAGTTCGTAGCTCCCCCGGCATTGGGTTAGTCACAATTGCGTCTGCCTCTTCCGTTTTCGTCTGAGAGCGAGTCTGCATTGCTCCCATATGGATTGGCTCCCTGGGCATTCCCAGAAAGACATACCGGCAACCTAGGATGACTGGAAAAATGGGATCGGTCAATACAGCGGCCTTGATGGTGCCGGTGACGTACCTTGACCGAATCTCCACATTAGCAATGGGCAACTTCATGGTTACAGCACTCTTCTGTGCAGGCTGTATATCCAATGTTTCACCTGTGAATTGTTCTGGATGTACCAGATCCGCAGAAATCACGGCCTCCCCGTCCAGTCCTGTGTCGTATAAACACTCCACTTGACGACCGTTAACCTCTACCAATTCCACTACAGGTGGTTTTTCCTGGTCTGGAGTCTCTTCCTCGGCCTCGACCTGTTCGGTGGGCTCCACCTTAGGTTTCCCTGAGCACACGACGAATTGAGTGTCTCCTGACTTTCCCCTGCAGTCAATAGCATTGTGCGTGTTTGACTGACATTGGTTGCACCATTTCCCTGTCCTAGATTTTCTATTGTCGGACTTGAATGAGCTCTCCTGGTGGCGAGCTTCCTTGTTGACCTTGGCATTTTCCGTGACAACCTCCTTGGAAGTCACTTGACATGCTGCAAAGTAAGGGTTCTTAGCCTTCGATTTGCAGTCCCTCGTATTGTGAGAGGGTGACTTACAAATTGAACACCACTTCTCCGACCACGGTCGTTTAGGTGTAGAGCTTGAAGTGCTCTTGCTTCCCTCCTTCTTCTTCTCTGAACTATCCTCTGATTTTTGCACATAAGGTTCCCACTTTTTGGTTCCTGAGTTTTTGGCTTTCTTCTTGTCATGTTTCTCTTGACTTTTGGTGTTGGTGGAAAGGTTTTCCCCTGCCTCCCCATGTACCTCGACGAACCGTTCTGCTAATTTATTCACGAGGTCAATACGTTCCGCTCCTTGTTCTCCCAGGAACGTCCTGAGAGGTTTAGACATTTGCTTCTTCAGCTGGTCGACCACCATGAGCTCTTCCAGACTCTCATAGTCATGTGCGAACCCAGCCAAATCCATCCACTTATGGAGATAAGATTTAAGACGCAAACTGTAGGCGGCAAACAACTCTCCCGGTTCTCGTTTCGCTGCTCGAAATTTTTTCCGGTAGGTATGTGACGTAACCTCGAATCGTTTCAGCAGAGCCGTCTTTAACTCATCATAATTGTTCTCATGTCCTGGTGGCAGGCGAGTATAAACCTCGTATCCCGTCCCGCGTAATCCCTGGGATAGCTTAAGATTCCATTTGTTACGCTCCAGACCCATAGCAACTGACATAGCCTCGAAGCGTTGAAGGTATTGGTCAATCTTCTCTTTGTCCTCCTCGTAGACCGCTAAAGGAAACTTCATAGCATGGTACCCATGTCCACCTACTGGTGTTGATCCTGGGATGGAGGAACCTCCAACTGCTCCCTCAGTTTCTCCATTAGATTGACTCTTCAACTCGAGTTCCCTCATCCGGTACTCGTGCTCCCTTTTCTGTGCTTCCTGTTCAGCTTCTAATTTCCTAGCTGCTTGCTCAGCTTCAAATTTCCTAGCTGCTTGCTCAGCTTCCAATTTCCTAGCTGCTTGCTCAGCTTCCCTTCTCAATTCCAACTCGGCCTTTCGCTCTTCCCGTTCCGCTTGACGATACTCTCTCTCCACTTCCTGTATGTAATCCGTTAGAGAAGACCCAGCCAATCCCATTTCTTCCCCCCTTGCCTTTAATTCTAACGTGCTAAGTTTAGGGGTGGCCATTATACAGAGAGGTAAGCTAGCAGGTCTAGTACAATATAACTGCAAATTACTATACCGATATATGAACAAGTACTATAAATCTAGATATTACCACACACAGTACATTCACTCAGTGACAAGAGTAGAATCAGGACCACAGACCTATGCAGACGTGTGAAGTGTGAACAGGTAAGATATTAGTCCTAACCCCTATCCACATTCACTCTAGCTGGATTCTCCAAACTGATATCTCCCTCTTATAACTAAGGATCCCGTGTCAAAAGACCCCGTTGTCAGAAGATCCCACTGTCAAACGTTCCTGCTTGCAGGAGATCTCGCTGTCCAAGGATTCCGTTTACGGGAGATCCCGCTGTCCAAGGATCCCGTTTACGAGAGATCTCGCTGTCCAAAGATCACGTTTACGATAGATCCCGCTGTCCAAAGATCACGTTTACGAGAGATCCCACTGTCCAAATATCACGTTTACGAGCCCCCAATAATGTCGTGTCCTCCTTTAAAGTGTCGTCCCTGGAGTGAGGAGATCCGACACCCACATTATAATATTATTTTTTTCCCCTCAATATTCTGGAGAATCCACCAGCTTCCGTCCAACACACTCCATCAGCCTATGGACACCTTTTCCTATCACTCTCACACTGTCGTACTATGCCCCCTTCTCATACTTCCCCAACGCAACATACTCAACAACTCTTGCTTCTAGAAATTAATAAAGATTAATTTATTAAAATAAAAGTGTAACGTGTATGAGACGTGTATGCGAAGAAAATGTGTGACGTGTTCTATAAAGTGTGTAGACTCTGTCTCTCAGACATCAACTCAGTCAGCTGATCACAGCAAAGATAGACCACAGCACGTTACGTCAGAACAAGTACGTCTCACCCGTTGCCGGAACCATCTTGCCGGATAATGCTTTGCCTCTGTAGACCTCTGGTAATCCAATTTCATGAACATCCGAAATAGACACCGGTGGTATTAAGAGTTAATCATGGACCGGTTGCACTCTACACAATGTCCGTTCCTAATGTTCCTAAACAAACTGCACAAGTCTTTTGCAGTGTGTACGCAGTTAGTTAGTTAGTTAGTTAGTCGACAGATCATCCTCGTTGCACATCGAACCATTCAGTCCATAAGTGCTAATTACTAATGTTAATTGTTACTGTACTAACACTAGGTACTCTTAGCCGGTTCTCGGTTCGTTACTACTGTCTGATGCTGTGTGGTGCATCAGTATGCATCACTCTCTTTGATGAATCAATTTCCTTCTAGCGTAAGTTACGTTTCTGTATGCAACTTTATTGACTCTTGAACTGGTGTTCTTCAGAATGGGTTTTTTAATTCTTTCCCAAAACTTGTAGAGTTTCCTTGGATCTGGTAGGGAACCTAGGATAGAAACAACACATCTGGTGATAGTACTAGTCACTGATCCTTTTGGCTGAGTGTAAGCCTATCACCTTGCTTAATGATCTTTAGCTAACTAGACTTAGTCATAGAGCAGATTAGCTACCCACCTAGAGTCGAATCAGGCTATGACAAAGAAAAAATATCAGCAAACAGAATGCGGAACCCCGCCCACCAGGGACACCTACGGGAAGATCCCAATTATCCTTCATTACTCAACTAGTAAAGCTTATCAACACTTCACTAATCTATTCTAGCTAACAGAGCCAAGTATCACTTCACTACTCTAGCTAGTTTCCACTAACAGTGCTAATCATCACACTATAGTTTAACAAGGCTACAGTCCTATAAGTAATTATAACGAATATATTATAATAAGTTATACCTTAAATGGCACTACTGCAGTCCTATAAATCATATCTACATCTGCCATATAGGCACGTGTAAAATTAAGTCACTAATTAACACACGGTAGATATTATTTCCACTGGCACTGCAGTGCCCTGCACTCTGTCTAGAGCATTATTCAAGTCCACCCTAGTTGATCTCAACTCGAGTTTATATGGCAAACTACCAAAGTTGTCCACGTGACGTTATCCTTTACTCCCCCACACAGGTGGCACAGTGGCAAATCATCCCCTGTCAAGAACTATTTTCCTGGCTTAAATCCTGTCAAAGTTGTCAGTAATTGCCTAGATTCTCAAAACAAGCCAGCTAGTTTCTGTAAACTCCCAACAAAGAGTTTCGATACCAAGCTGCCAATCATCTTGATGTTCCGGAAACCAAGAATTGACAGATGCACTGTTTTCCGTACTAGGTACTTCCGTTTTACATCTGCCCCTGTGATCTCACGGCTTCCATCTGCATTCAAATGTTGACAAACTTGTCACTCTTCTGTTCCGTGGTGACAATCCCAGCAGCCATTTCCGTCTGATGTCCGCCAGTATAGATGACAAACGGAACCATTCCATATCCTTCTCCCTCACCACCAAATGTGTTTATGGGCTGACACGATGTAACCTGTACAACTGTGTTTACTCTGTTAGTACAAATAGATGTCGCTGGTCGATCGTCCGCTTAATCCGAAAATCCTCTGTAATAATCAACCGGATAAACACACGGTTTCATTTTGTGACAAGAACCGCGTGGCTTCTGCTCCATTAGGGGGAGGGGGGTGTAAAAAGAATTGCTTTTGTAGTGTTTTATAATTTTCTGTTTTACATAATCACGCCGGAACATAAACTAGACCAATTGTAAAATTGTTACAAAATAACAATGTTACAACGCTGTCTATTCAGGACTGAACATGTCTGACGCCTGTTTGTAAGTTCTTGGCCTCATCATCGGATTACGGGTTCAGATGATCCGTGAAAAGATGTATCTCAGGGTCAGTGGCGGACTGGCCAGGTTGTCTATTTGTTCACCTCATCAATTCGCTCACCACCGCATATGGAAGCTGCAGTAGCATAGTGGCCTCTGCTCATTGGGGAGTGGGAGGGAGATTAATGGCAGCTGGAGAAAATATTACACAATGGCACAATACGCCCATTAATGCATATGGGAGGGTGGGGGAGTACAGGCAGCTGAAGAAGGTATCAAACAATGACACGAAACGCTCATAAATGCGTATAGGAGGGTGTCCTTGCGGTAGCGTAGTGGCTAGACTAGCTTGGCAGCCCAGCGGTCATCGGTTGAATCCACATCTAAACGGACTTTTAAAATTTACCACTGCTCCCAAGTCGACCCAGTCTAATGTGTGTACCAGGAAATGTCTTGGAGTATACAGGCAGCCGGTGTCATGTTTACCACTTCACGCGCCGAGTGCCGATTGGTCGTTAGAAATAATGGTCTAGCATCATGTGGCCTAGACGACTTTAGGCGTGTGCAATTATCCTTGACTTACAATCACCACCAGCCGCTTCCGGTGACCATCTACGGTTGCATCTAGACCAATGTTTCCCAATCTTTTTTTAGCTATGCCCACCTAAGCCTTTCTAAAGTTTGTATGCCCCCCCCCCCTCCTCTCCCCCCTCCCAACATATATATAATTTTTAATATTCAAAATCAAAATGTTTACTAAAGCAACCTGAATGATAGGTTTTAGGAAGGAATCACTAGGAAATTAATAATTATTGAGTAAACACAGTAAGTAACTTTTCAAAACATATAATGGAGAACTAAAATTCAAGTATAAAATAATTTTAATGAAAGATTTGTCTATATTATTTTAAGAAAAAAAAAAAAAAATATTGTGTACTTGAATTTCAGTTCTCCATTATATGTTTTGAAAAGTTACTTACTGTGTTTGCTCAATAATTTCCTAGTGATTTCTTCCTAAAACCTATCATTCAAGTTATTTTAATTATTAGTAGTTATTTATAATTTAAATTTAGTTAGATCCTTTCGCTTGATGCATTCATTACAGCACTTGTTTGAAGATAACAGCTCTGCTCTAGTTCTAATGATTGTTTGTAAGAGAGACAGCTGAAGTCTATTCCATGCTTTGGTTTTTATGCATGTTAAAAGAGAGAACATCGTCTCCACTGCAGCATTGCTAATAGGTGTTATTAAACATGCAAGAGCAAAAGAAGCAAGCTCTTTAATTGGGGATGTTTCATGACAACTTGCAAGAACTGCTCTGTATCTTTAGGCTGTCCATTTTCTTTTATTGTTCTGCTTCCTTCCAATCTATAAAAGGAAATTTTCCGTATTGCTCTTCCACCGTGGCCGATAATTTTTCCAACGATTGATGAATCGACCTTCATTGAAGAACTGCTACCACCTTCCTCATGACTACGGCCATATCCGCTACTATAAGACATGTTATAAAAGTATGCGAATGTTATACTTCGAGTGTTAAATCTGTCGTATTCTCTATCTTGCAGCCTAACTGTAAAAGCGTTTCAATACCATCGCGCCATTCATCATCTATGGAGCTTTTCGGTTTAATTACTCCATTTATTACTAGTAGTATTAGTCTATCTGCATTATTTGCTATTCTTATTTTAATTATTTTGATAACTAGATATAACATTTGAATTTTTTTTTCTAACAGCAGCTTCTTTTACAAAATAGACATCGCAGTCGTAATTGTAACGTTAGCTGCCCTTTTACACGTATTTTATTTAAAGGCACAAGCCGTATTATACATATTCCCAACAAGGACTTCGTTTCATTCCGTTACGACCAACCGCCGACCGATACACATTATTGCAGGATGTGTACCGGTTTCACCGTACGCTCAGACTGAAATATTTCTTCAGCACTAAGACAGACAATGCCGCCACTTCAACCCCTTCAACCCCAGCGGATGGCGTTTCTGGATTTTCTAAGGCTAAGTCTTCGTGGACACCTGAGCCTGGATCTTCGAAAGCACTTGATTTATTCATCGAGAAGACTTTTTGACATTCAGAAACTGCGGCCACCACCACTCAGACGTTCGAACCTCACTTCAGATGAAAGGTTAGCTCTGACCCAGCTTCAACGTCGAGACGACATTATTATTAAACCCGCCGACAAGGGTGGAGCGGTCGTGGTTTGGCGGAAGGATCTTTACATTGCAGAAGGACACAAACAACTCAGTGATGGGTCTTTCTACCAACCACGCCATAAAGATGGCACTGTCGACAATAACCACCAGGTCAAACTGGCCACTTCTACGCTGATCCAACAAGGGCTTCTTCCCCCAGCAGCCAAGTCTTTAATTATCCAAGACAGCTGTTTGGATAGATCGACATTTTATATGCTGCCTAAAACACACAAACTGAACAATCCGGGCAGACCGATCGTATCAGCCTGTGCATGCCCTACTGAGTACATATCCGGGTTCTTAGACAGCACCTTTCAACCGCTAGTTGGTGATCTACCATCATATTTGAAAGACACCAACCACGCGATAGCGACGTTTGAATCTATTACATTCACGTCTGACAACCAGTATCATATCTTCACCCTTGATGTGGCCTCACTGTACACTTCGATCCCACACAAGGATGGTCTCTCAGCTTTAAAGTTCTTCCTTGACAGGCGCCCGAACCCTACTATTGCCACGAATCCTGTTCTGCGTCTGGCTGAACTGGTCCTTACGCTCAACTCATTTGAGTTTAACGGCCAGTACTTCAATCAGATTAGTGGGGTTGAAATGGGTACTAAAATGGGCCCTAGCTATGTTTGCCTCTTTATGGGCCACCTTGAGTACCAGATATGGCAACTCTACAACGGTAGAGTCCTTGAACTATGCAGGCGTTACATTGACGATGGTGTTGGTGTCACCTGTATGCCATTAGCGGATCTCGAAACATTCATAGACTTCTTCTCCAACTTTCATCCTACTATCAAACTCACTTCCCATATTTCTTCGACGTCTGTCAACTTCTTAGACCTTAGTGTTTCCGTTGGGATCCATGGTCTCACCACGACGGTCTACTACAAACCGATTGACTCTCAAGCCTTTCTACTCTACACCTCTTCTCACCCTCCGTCCTGCAAAGACGCAATTCCTTACTCTCAACTTCTGCGTCTTCGACGACTATGCCAAGATGATGAGGATTATCGCCACAGGGCCCAGGGAATGCTCGACTTCTTCAGGCTCCGTGGCTATCCTGATCACGTCCTATCGTCAGCCTTCCGCCCGGCTCTACCTATTAGCCGTGCCGAGGCTCTCGACTCTACAACTAAACCAAACAACCTTCGACCGGTACTCTCTCTCTCTCTCTCTCTCTCTCTCTCTCTCTCTCTCTCTCTCTCTCTCTCTCTCTCTCTCTCTCTCTCTCTCTCTCTCTCTCTCTCTCTCTCTCTCTCTCACCTATCATCCGCACAATATTTCAGTAAACAATATCCTGTTTCGACATCTATCTATCCTTCAAGATGATCCTACTACCAGCGCGATATTTTCAGAGAAACCACTAGTGGCCTACAGACGTGAGCGCAGCTTCAAAGATGTACTTGTCCATAATAGAGTACAGGGATCTCCACATCCAGCATCACAATTAGGTACTAAGGCTTGCCTAAGATCTCGTTGCAAGACCTGCCCATATGTGGTCCACATCCCAGTGGTGCGATTCCCTAAAGGCAGTTTACGTATCACAGAAGAATTTTCCTGCACCAGTCGCAACATCATTTATGCCATAATATGCAAACGGTGTGATATGAAGTATATTGGGCGGACTGGCCTAATACTAGCTGACAGATTCCGCCAACATCTGATGGACATCAACACCAACGCCCCCAAGCCTGTCTCCAACCATTTCAACAGCGCCAACCATCAAGGTGTTTCCGATGTCCAGGTCACTGTCATCCAGTCCTGCTCCTCTAGTGCTCAACATCGCAAGAATACAGAAAACTGGCTCACATTCACTATGGGGTGCCTAACACCACACGGCCTCAACACCCAACATAGTTTCATCTAATCGTAGTCATTTCCACTCCCCTCCCTACTCCGTTGCTTCCACACCCTCCGAGGTGTCACCCTCTTCCGGTCTCTAACCAGTCCTTTTCTCTGCCTATATTATCCTCTACCCTGTCTACCTCGGCCCGATTCCGAGTGACCGAACCAATAATTAGCTGGGCATTTCATATTACCACTTTTGGCACTCCTCTCGTACCCAATATAGTGTGCACCCGTAATCACTACTCCCCCTGGACCCCACAATCCCCTCCCGCCACTAGTTAGCTACTACACTGTATATGCGGTCGTGTGTGCATGCGCATAGACACTAGTTCATATGTGTATGTGTGTGTATCTTTTGTCTTTATTCCATTTCTGATAGTTGTCCTCCATGCAACACGTTCAGCGGTGACGTGCTCCCAATGTGCATTATCAATGCCTGTATCAATCATGTCCCGCTTACACAAATCTTTGTATCGTAGTAGAGGCCGACCCTGAGATCTCCTACCTCTCTGTAATTCACCAAAAAAGATGTCCATTGGTATTCTACGATCATCCATCCTCCTAACGTGTCCTATCCATCTAAGTCTACGAAGACTGAGCATGGAATACACCGTCACACAACCTGATCTTTCCAATACTTCAGTATTTGTGATTTTGTCTTGCCACTTAATACCAAGTATTCTTCGCAGACACCGCATATGAAAGCTGTTTAAACGTTTCTCTTGGCGTGAGTAAGTTGTCCAGGTTTCACTGCCATAAAGAAGAGTACTAAGGACACAGGCTTGGTAGACGAGGACTTTTGTTTTGGCAGTAAGCTTCCTGTTCTCCCAGACTCTTTTTGCTAACATGTTCATTGTTGTTGCTGCCTTGCATAAGCATCACTTTAAATGTGGGCCCGGTGGACCACTGTGGGCAACAGCTCACAGTGGGACTAAGGGTCCACGCCAAAAACAGGGGAGGCGGGGAACCAGCTAGTCTGGGATGACCGCCAAACCCAATAAAAAAAAAAAAAAAAAAAAAAAAAAAAAAAAAAAACACTGACACACTTCACGTCTGAAGATTTAAACGTTGTGAAGAAAATCCAGAGTACACCAACCATCTGTTTAGACAGACGTGGCCTAGCAGACAAAGAAATAAATGATTTGCTAAACAATAAATATTACACAAATATTTAGTGTCTTAAATTTAAATAATAATCAAAATTGTATAAAGCTTTTATAACCATAACATTCCATTGATACCATCCAAAATATGAATAAAATTATTACAGATATAAACATATAATTCTCTTGCAAAATAGCTATCAGTACAAGTATAGTGAAATATATAATTGTTCCCCTTGATTGCGAAAGCAGAAAAATGACTTCAATCTAGATGACATTATTTCCCTTGTAATAAAAGAATAACAAGTTTTAAATATTGAGCACAACCCACTACTGCAGTGTTTCCCAACCTTTTTTGCGCTTTGCCCCACCTAAGCCTTTCTAAGTAAATTTTATGCCCCGCCCCCCTCCCCCTCCCAACATATACATAATTTTTAATATTCAAAAATCAAAATGTTCACTAACGCAACTTGAATGATAGGTTTTAGGAAGAAATCACTAGGAAATTATTGAGCAACCACAGTAAGTAACTTTTCAAAACATATAATGGAGAACTGAAATTCAAGTACAAAATCATTTTAATGAAAGATTTGTCTATATTATTTTAATTATTAGTAATTATTTATAATTTAAATTTAGTGAGATCCTTGCGCTTGATGCTTGCTGCAAAGAGATTTTATATCAGGTTCCAATTTAGTTAACTTCAGTCTCTGTCTCTCTTCAGCTTGACCGTGACTATCTTCTCTAAAACCTTCCCAAATGTATTTTGAAGGGTGATGATCCTAAAGCCGCTAAGCTTTGAATGATCCTCTAATGGTTTTGGGAGAGGGATGAGACAGCTGTGCACCCAGTCCTGCGTTACTGATGGTGTTCTAATGCTCTGGTTAAAGCAGTTGGTCATCTCCTTCAGGTCTCGCTCAAAGCCTTCATGTGGCCATACCTAACCCCATCAGGCCCTGGTGCCGTGTCTTTTGCCTTCTTCAAAATATGTTTAACATCTTCAACCCGTATGATGTCTTCATAATGCATATTCTTCATGGAGCCAGATAACTCCTCTCTATCTGTATCCCTGGTGTCTGCATCATTATGATTGGTCTGTGCTAAAAATCTCTGGAGAAACGCCTCCCCTTTCTCTTTGTCCGTTGTCACGGGCACACTATCATCTCTATAGAATAGAGAGAAAAAGCAGGGGCTGCAGCAGGATATAACATTATGAAATGGAAACAAATAGGTATTTTAAACTCCTGGGAGAACAAACGAACTAAACATCAACAAACCTTGCACATACCTTACAAGGAGATCCACGTGTCTCGAAATACAGGTGAAAAATCCGAAATCAGAAGCACTCAATAAATATAAAAATGAATAATAAAATAAGATAACATACACACGAACGCATACAATACGACACACAGACATTTCGATTCTCAGAATCTTTGTCAATGACAACACAGCTAACAACGAGATACAGCAAACGAAAGACCACAATACACTAACGCACGATCTATAACTTAGCCATGTGAGGCCGGAAAGGTGACAGTTATACTGTAGCGTCCACAACCGTATTAATTCCGGCTGGGTGGATGCATCCCAGATTGTTGATTAGTTGGCATTCAATTTTAAGTCTGACGCCACTATTGGAGAAGCAAGGTTTCAATGCGGTGACACATGCATCGTCGGCTCCATTATGGTTGGAGGAATTGAAATGGTTGGGGACAGGTTTGTCAGCGCCCTGATTGATGTCCCTGAGGTGTTCCCTGAAATGATCCGCAAGACGTCTGCCCGTTTGGCCAATGTATTTCATGTCACATCGTTTGCAGATGATAACATAAATCAGATTGCGGGATGTGCAAGTGAAAGAATCTTTCAAGGTGAAGGTACCTCGTTGAAATGCAATCTCTGGTGTCTGAACAACGTATGGGCATGTCAGACAGTTCCTACGATGGCATTCGAATGTGCCCACGGATGAAGTAACCGTGGGGAGGCGACTATGCACAAGGTGGTCTCTGAGGCTCTGGTTACGGCGGAAAATTACCCTGGGGCCATTGGAGAATACCTCACGAGTGGTAGGATCGGATTCCAAGATGGACCAGTGTCTCAGGAAAATGTGCTTGATGGCATAGGCATGTGGGTGGAAGGTGAGGATAAGCTTGGGTTCATTGTTCGGAGGTCGCGTATGCTTGGCGAGGGACATTTCCCGCGAGACCTGGGTTATGCGGCAGAAAGCTGTCGACAAGACGTCCTCTGTCCTCTGATATCATCTCTATAAATTGTTCCCACTGTCATAGGCCGATCCTTTCTTTGTATTTGTCTGTGCAGTTTCCATAAATTTTGCAGTGTTTTATCACCTCCAATCTCCTTCATGAAATATTCCCATTTTGCTTTTTTGACCTCTGAAGCAAAGCGCTTGAAAACCTCCACCCTATCTCTCTTTGACATTTTCCGCTGCATCCACCGCATCTCGTGAGCTTCGGGGTGTCTGTCGCACTTTCCTTAGCTGCTTCACTGCAGCTCTCTTTGCCTTCCAAGCATGGTCTACATCTGGAGTCCACCATGGGAGCTGCTAAAAAGGAGTTTTAACGGTCCTGTTGCATGCCCCCTGTCTGAGGCGTCCAAGAAGGCTGTCGGTCCACTCATACCGGAAGGTTTTGCGCATTCTTCCGGCCTTAACTTTCCTGGATTTAGAGATCAGGACTAAACATGGCATGTGATCACTCCCATGGTCATTTAAAACAGTCCACTTTACATCAAGGACTGATGACTGGGAGACACATTTTCGAATTGTCCCCTTTAACAATCGTATTGCCCCCCTGTGGGGCGTGGGCCCCACGTTGGGAAACACTGATCTAGACTATGTGAAATGCATATGCAGAAACTGGTATGACAATTTATGGTGAAACACAGCAATAAATAAAGACAAATCACAAGCATGCATATGGCATAAATGTATATTGAAAATCAACAACTAGGGCAGGTAAGAGACATCACATACCCATCGAAGATAACTTTTTCAGATGTTAATATCCGCGCTGAAGTTGAATATAGAAGCAGCAAGGAAAGACAAACCAGAGGACAGATGCCATCAATTTCACAAAACATGCGGATTTTTACTTCAACACTAGTATCTCCACCCTCCATTTCTTTTACTACCCCCTCCTGGCTATGCTATCAGTGTCCGGTTTAGAGTTTAACAACATGGGAAAAATAAAACTTGTAACAATAGAGGTGACGTACCTGCAAACAAGGTTAGACCAGATGAGTCATACAGCAACAGAGGTGACATGCCTGCGAAGGGCAAAGTAAGACAAGATTAAACATGATATCAGGATGCGAACCGGCAGAACGCTAGTATTGAATTTCACCAATAAGCAGGTCATCATAATCATCATCATCATCATCATCATCATCATCATCAAGAGCCCTGCCAAATATAAGCGTTCGTATGTCTTCACGGATCTCGGTCCCTGGTGTTCTGGATAAATTATGTTGATGTTATTCTTCCATGCTTGTGCCTCAGTCCTAACAGCGTCATTTCTCTCAGATTGTCTCTGCTTCTTCTACTGTTAGTCTGTCCATTGTCACGATGTTTTCCAGTGCCTGTCTGCTCATTACGTGACCAAAGAACATTGTTTGTGTGCCATGAGTCAGCCAAACTGGAAAATCGACGGACAACAATTCAGAAAGTAGTCGGTATTAGTGATGAATAGTCACAGTCATTTTGAAGAAAGGATTCGAACAAATCGAAGGCTAAATTTAAGAACCAATCAGATAGCGAGCTCAGGCCACGTGATGGAAGGGTCAAGCGCAGAAAGCAGCGGGCTGAAAGTCAGTCTGCTGATAACCGCCATTGCGACCGCTTCACATAAAACTGAGCCAGAATTAGAAAGTTGTGAGATGAAAGCAAACATATGAACCACCAGGAAATTTGACCACAAGCAGGCGAGATGGTTATTCAGCAACAAACGATACAGGGTGGCTAGTAGAGACGCCGCATCTACATCATCTGAACACATTACATCAAAACTAGCGAGCCCAGCTCTGTAGTTTGGGCGGGTCGACAGCCCTGTGATGACCCGCGGTCAACTTCAGCTGTAAGGTCGTAAGTAGGTCAAGTTATAATCATTTGTGTCAGCGAATTAGAGTAACGTCTAGTCATGACGAGAGGCCGTGGAGTGTGGGCATTTCAGTGGCTAGTGGGAACGTGTTACGGCTTAGAGGGCCGGCGTAGCTATAGCTGACTTTTGCTGTTGAAGAAATAAAGAGTGTTTTCACTCCACACCTGTGACGCAGCTGTCGTTTACTGTATTCTAAAGCACATCGTACAATGACTGTGAACACAGCTTCCACATACCACGAACAGCACGATGGCAGAGGTGAGGTCTACGCCACGGAAATGAACTCGGCAATAACAAGAGCAGTGAGCTATCATTGGCACCTTTCCGTCTTGACAGACGATAGTTTGGTACATTGTGCTTCAAAAAGGCTTAATACCTACGACCCATGGCGGTGGCGAGTGTGGCTGGTAAGGCCAATTCTTGCTGCAAATGTTTGCCCACAGTAGATGCATGTGACAACATGGTCATTTCCACCATTGTGCACCATCTTACGTCTCTCACGCTCTGTGTGTGCTTTATCTGCAATCATTTTCTCCTTTGCCTTTATTCCATTTCTGATAGTTGCCCTCCATGCAACACGTTCAGCGGCGACTTGCTCCCAATGTGCATTATCAATGCCTGTATCAATCATGTCCCGCTTACACACATCTTTGTACCGTAGTAGAGGCAGACCCTGAGATCGCCTACCCGTCTGTAATTCACTAAAAAAGATGTCCTTTGGTATTCTATCATCATCCATCCTCCTAACATGTCCTATCCATCTAAGTCTACGAAGACTGAGCATGGAATACACCGTCACACAATCTGATCTTCCAATACTTCAATATTTGTGATTTTGTCTTGCCACTTAATACCAAGTATTCTTCGCAGACACCGTGTGAGTAAGTTGTCCAGGTTTCACTGCCATAAAGAAGAGTACTAAGGACACAGGCTTGGTAGACGAGGACTCTTGTCTTTGGCAGTAAGCTTCCTGTTCTCCCAGACTCTTTTTGCTAACATGTTCATTGTTGTTGCTGCCTTGCCAATCCTGATGTTGATTTCCTGATCGAGGGATAATTTGCTATTTGCCTCTTATCCTTGATATGTAAAATGGTCTACTACCTCCAGTTCGGCATCGTCAATAAAGATTGATGGTACACTGTGCACCTTATGACATAATCTGTGTCTTCTTTTTGTTAATTGTTAAACCAAATTGAGAACAAGCATTGGAGAATGCAGACAGTAGATGTTGTAATTCTTCCTCAGAGTGGGTCGTAATCGCAGCATCATCCGCAAAAAGCAACTCTCTAATTAGTACCCTCCTAATTTTGGTCTTGGCCTTCAATCTCTGAGCATTATAGAGGCCACCATCTGAGCGTGAGTGAATGAATATACCGGAACCCTGATCACGAAAGGTATATTTCAGTAGAAGTGAAAAGTATATCCCAAAGTTGGTGGGGGCTAGTACACAACCTTGCTTAACTCCACTCTTGATTTCAAACTTTTCTGAAGTTGAGCCATCAAACTTGATTATACCCTTCGTGCCTGTGTGGAACGATTCCACAATGGACAGAAGAGTTGGTGGGCAGCCCATGTTCTTTAGTCCTTTGAACAGACCCTCACGACTGACCAAATCGAATGCCTTTGTGAGGTCGATGAAGGCAATAAACAGTGGCTGATTTTGTTCCCGGCATTTTTCTTGCATTTGTCGCAATGAGAATATCATATCAATGGTAGACCGGTTCTGACGGAAGCCGCACTGTGATTCGGGGTAGACTTGATCTCCCAGGACTTGAAGTCTGCGCAGAACAATTCTGGCAAATACTTTCCCAACAATACACAGAAGTGAGATGCCCCTATAGTTGTTACAGTCGCTCCGATCACTCTTCTTCTTGTACAGCGTTATGATGTTTGAATCTTTGAAATCCTGTGGGACTTGTCCTTCTCGCCAGCATAGCTCTATTAGCTGGTGGATCTGTAGAGTGAGTGTGTCTTGCCCACTCCTGATTACCTCTATTGAAATCTCATCCTTACCTGGAGTCTTGCCACACGCAAGTTCATTTATAGCACACTTAACTTCTGTTATGGTGGGTAGTGTATCCAGGTGGTCAAGAGATGGCAGGGCCTCTATGGCATTGAGGGCATCATCCACTAGCTTGGTCTCACTTGAGTAAAGCTCTAAATAGTGCTCGACCCATCTATCCATCTGCTGTTTCTTATCAGTGATTTCTCGAGTCAAGGTTTTCAGCGGTGCACTTCTTTTGATCATTGGACTACAGGCTTTCTTTATCCCTTCATACACGCTTCTGATGTTTCCCTTATCACTTGCGATTTGAATGGACTCACATAACTTTATCCAATAGTCATTCGCACACTGCCTGGCAGCCTTTTGCACATCCTTCCTGGCTTGCTTCAGCTCACTCAGAGTGTTACGCGTTGTTCTTTCCTTGTTTCTTAAGAGAGCTATCTTCTTTTTATCAATCAAGGGCTGCAGTATCTGGCTATCTGCCGCAAACCAGTCCTGCCTCTTATGATCCACAGTGCCGTAAACCGATACCGCTGTTTTATAAATAGTTTCCTTAAGTTTACTCCATTTATCATTTACTACACAATTTTCTGATGTACAGTGAGCGATCATTGTTCGATCAAAAGAACTCGGCAATAACAAGAGCACTGAGCGATACTCAGTAATAAAGTGATAGCCTTATAAGGTTGCTACTAGTTATAAGTAACAGAATATGGCTACAAACTTATAAAGTTGCTACTAGTAACAAGTTACAGAATATGGCTAACTATAAGCCAGTGAACAATTGAATAAACGTAGAAGCTTGTGAATTCTGAATTATGGCAGTTTGTTTACCACCAATGAACAGTAATTTGAAGTGAAGGATGTGAACTGTGTAGAGTAGGTTGGTCACAAAGTAGATTGTGATTAACATTGATACTGACGAGTGTCTAGAACGCTCTTCTCCCTTTCGGGTACCCGGGTTCGAAACCTCGGAAAGGTAATGGATTTTTTTTCTGTCGGGGGAAATGAGAAAATCCTAACCTGCACAGTTCACCCCGAATGCACTAGCCAGAAGGTCTTAATTCCTCATACTATAGGGAGTAATGATATTTTAACGACAGAACGAGGTCAGAACGGCCAAATAGATAAAAGTTCTTGCTCTTAAACTTCCGGTGTGCTGATGAAAAGGTAGTGGGTTCAACACACACACCGGTCAGTTTGAAGAAAACTGAAAGCACTTATCAGGATCATGGGTGTTAATATTATTAATCCTGGGGCTAGATTTGTGTTTAGCTGTATAGATACGCTTTGGTCTCAGTCTAACCCTTGCAACAACCAAAGAATGATCCGTATCACAGTCAACACTGTGGTAACTTCAAATTAATGATATTTAGTTCAGATGTTGTCTCCGTGTGATGAAGTCCAACTGATGCCAATGACCGGATCTTGGATGTTTCCATGTGACCTTAAGCAGCTCTTTTGTTTTAGAAAAGGAGATTGTAATACACAGGTCATTTCTGGTGCAATGCTACAGCAGCCTTTGCCCATTTTCATTCATGCGACCGATGTTGTATTTTCCAAGGCACACTGGCCATGAACTCCGAGTCCTTGCCCACACGAACATTGAAATCACCGAGCATATAAATGTAGTCAGATTTTGGAACTGCCTTGAACACAGAGTCTAACTCCTCACAGAACGAATCCTTCACATCATCGGGGGATTTTTCTATTTTTCGTTTAGTAATACCTAGTGCATTTCCCACACCCCCAAAAAAAACGTGTAATAGTTTTTCCTGAGTACCCTTCCTCAGCGTAGGCGAGTCTCCTGCTGGACAGCAATATCAATGTTAAGGCAATGAGTTCGGTATTAATCACAACTGTTTTTCTCACATCGTCAATATTCGTCATGTCAGTGGAAAATCCCGGACACATGATTTGTGTGTTCCAGGTTGCAGACCGTAGCTTGAGGTTTCTATTTGTCTCTTTAGTGCCTGGTACATTGATTTGACAGCTGCGCTATTCAGATTTTCTCCTAGCCCCAAGCACCCATTGAAGCAGGCAGGCTAGGGCGGATCAGAACTCAACTGACAGAGGGCTGCTCACCTTGAGGCGGGCGGTAGCTGATCAATGACACCTGTAGGTGTCTCCCACCATCAGAAACAACCCGTGGCCCCCCTGTCTACGTCAACTGACAAGGACTTAACCTGCTACCTCTCGTTTTGATTCCGAGACCTGTTAAGACCAAGGATGGAAATATACCTCTCCACTGCACAGAGCCTGGTCTGGCCTGTAGAGACCATGTGTTGCCCATGCAGCATAATCCCTCTCTCGGCTTGTCTAGTTCATTCCAGAGGAAAGGTAACACAAACACATTTGGAACAATCCAAGCTGCAAAAGCTGCCGGATCAGCAAAGCAATGGTCTCACTGTCCGCCTGTCAGAGCGTCGATCCTAGACCAGTTGCCAGCCACGGCTTAGGACCTGGTCTGCCCTGCTATGACATTCAATCTTTAAGTTCCATTTCCTCGCACCTGGCTAAGGTTTATACCCTCCCAAATTGCGCTCCTCCGCCCGAAGCCGCCAGCACAATGTGAGGTGTGGTGTTTTGTTAGAGCCGTCCAACATTCCACGCTAACAGAAAGCAGGTAATACCGTCTACTCTCATACGGTAGCTCAGTCATATTTGACTAAGACCTGACAACACACACACACACACACACACACACACACACCACACGTGTGTATATATATATATATATATATATATATATATATATATATATATATATATATATATATATATATATATATATATATATATATATATATATATGCCGGCTTCGTGACTTAGAGGTTATGACTTTTCTCCGTAATCTCGTATACTCTCGTCGGTAACGTGATGACGGTGAGAATCAGCAGTAGGTTCGAATCGCATCGGTAACTTACGGGGTATGTGAGCCGGCCGCTCAGAAAGCAATGGCAAACTACTGAGCGTAATCTTGCCAAGAAATCAACATACAGCTGAAAGATGCTGGTGTTGATAGCAATGTCCAGTAAAGGATATGAAAAAAAAAAATATATATATATATATATAAAAAGATATATATATATCTTCCTCTTCTTCAGCATTCCGAGCTATTGAGGTTCTTTGCTTTTTGCGGATACAAGCCGTCTCCATTCGTCTCTCTTGTTGACCTTCTCTTGCCAGTCGCTGATTCCAAGTGCTTGTAGGTCTGTATGTATATTATCTCTCCATCGTCTTCTTGGTCTATCTCGGTGTCTACGGTCATTTATGTCCTGAGTGTAAGCGACTTTTGTTTCCCTATTATCTTCCATTCTTTCTATATGCCCCAACCATTGCAGTCTATTAGCCTTCATCATACCAGTGATTAGCGGGAACATAAACAGATCATAAATGTCTTTGTTGATTGTTTCTTCTTCTTTTCTGCTCTTCACTTTGTGTATCCCTAATGGGCCCAAAGATGCGTCTTAAGACTTTGTTCTCAAAGGTTTTTAACAAGACTTCGTCTCCTTTAGTTGTACTCCAGGTTTCAGAGCCATACAGCATAACTGGTCTGATCAATGTTTTATCTATTGTGATCTTGGTGTTACGAGATAGCACATTTGATATTAGCAGATGTCATAGAGCATAGTATATCTTATTTCCAGAGTTGATTCTAGCTTGTATTTCTTCCCTTATGATGTTGCAGCAGTTGAAGATTGTACCCAGGTATTCGTATGTTTCCGTTCTTTTAATGGTCATATTATCTATTTGTATGTGGCCAAAAATGTTTAGCAGTTCCTTCTCTTGAAATTGCCATATATTCTGTCTTATCTTGGTTGATAACCAGCCCATTGTGTTAAGCTTTTTCCTTTACGTGAGTCAATATTTCCGATGTCTTTTTTTCATTTTCCCCTATAATATCTATATCATTTGCATAACCAAGCAATCTGGATGTTCCTCCAATAGCACATTCCTCCTTTACTTTCTTTGCAATGTTCTCTAAAGACAGATTGAAAAGGAGCGGCGATAGTGCATCTCCCTGTTTCAAGCCAGATGTTATTTGGAAAGGGTCTGATTTCCTGCCTTTATATGTTACTATATTATAAGTATCTTCCATGCATAGTCTGGTCATTGTGATTATCTTCCTTGGTATTCCAAATTCCTGCATAGCATTCCATAGACTATTCCTATGGACACTATCATGTGCCTTTTTAACGTCCACAAAAATGTTATGGAGATCTCTTTTATATTCCCAAATTTTCTCGGCTATTTGTCGTAAGATAAATATCTGATCTATTGTTGATCTGTTTTGACTGAAACCCGCCTGGTAGTCACCTAACGTGTCTTCTGAATATGGTTTTAGTCTATTTAGTAATACCGCGGATGGTATCTTATAGCTTGTGGACAGTAGTGATATCCCTCTATAATTTTCACTTTGGAACTTGTCTTCTTTTCATAAAGATAGGTATCAATAATGACTCTTTCCAGTCATGGGGTGGTTCTTCTGTCCTCCAGATTTGTATTATTAGTTTGCATAGCTTTAGATGTAATGCACGGCCACCTGCCTTTATAAATTCAGCAGCAATTCCATCAGCTCCAGTTGCCTTATTGTTTTTAAGTCGTGTTATTACATATAGGATTTCTTCAAAAACAGGTTCTTCAATTTGTGGTTCACACGTTAGAACCTCTTCCTGTGGGAAAGTGTTACTTGGAGCTTCACAATTTAGTAATTCAACAAAGTATTCTTTCCTTTATATATATATATAGATATATATATATATATATATATATATTATATATATATAGATATATATATTATATATATATATATATATATATATATATATATATATATATATATATATATATATATAAAGACATCAAGAAAGGTGTCCGTAAGGGCTGTGTGCTGTCCCCCTATTTGTTTAACCTGTACGCCGAAAATATAATGAGAAATGTCAGATATTATATAAAGAGGGAGCAATATGATTTCCTACATATTGGTGGTCATGACATGCCAGAAATTCGATACCCTAATTATACAGTATTGCTATCCACACCACAGAATGGTATAGACAACCTAACACCTAAACCCAATTGAATAGTGAAAATCACAACGTATGTCTTAACACAGCAAAAACAAAGATAATGCATACAGATAAAACTATTATGGAGAAAGAAATATATGTTAATGACGAAAAATTGGAGGTGATGGAAATTTCGAATATCCTGGGTCATTGATTACTAACAATGGTGACACAATGAAATAACTTAAACAACGAATATCTATTGCTCTTCAAAGACTAAAACAACTGAATAAATTGTGGAGTGGGACAGACAGAACTAAAAATATTAGACTTTTTTAGAGTATGCATCTTTCCCATTTCACCATACGCCTGTGAGATTTGGACACTTACTAAACAAGCTGAAAAGTACAAAAATGCCTTTTAATATAAATGTTATAAACGATTACTAAGAACATATGGGATAAAGAAAAGAACAAATGCATCCATACTTCGAGAAATGAATATTGAAGAAGGTCACTTTTGGTCACTTGAAACATCACGAAAGCTTGGAGAGAATAATACTGGAGGGATATATGTCTGGGAAGAGAGTAAGAAGAAGGCCAAAGAGAAGATTGGTGCAGAATGTGGCGGATGATCTCCAGATGGGTGTATCGGACGGGACATCTTACTTATGATCGAGAGGTTTTCCGGAAGGTTGTTATGGGAGCGAGTTTCAGCAAAGAACATACTATTGAATGAATGAATACATCATTGGCACCTTTCCGTCTTGACAGACGATAGTTTGGCACATTGTGCTTCTAAAAGGCATAATAACTACAACCCATGGTAGTGGCGAATGTGGCTGATAAGGCCAATTAGCGCTGTAAATGTTCGTCCACGGTGGATGCATGTGAAAACATGGTCGTTTCCATCATCTTGCACCATCTGACGTTTCTCACGCTCTGTGTGTGCTTTATCTGCATCATTTTCTCCTTGTCTTTATTCATTTCTGATAGTTGTCTTCCATGCAACACGTTCAGCGGCGACTTGCTTCCCAATATGCATTATCAGTGCCAATGTCGGTACTTGACCTGTTGTATCTCTGGGCAGTGGCGGACTGGCCAAGGTTTGCCCGATGACAAATGGGCCCCGTGAAACACTAATAAAGTGCACACCCTCCCCCTTCTCGCAAACCCCTTTCCCTTAATAGGTAGATACTATGTTACAAATGTTAATGCGCTGCCAGTGCTTGAATCCCATATTTTTAGGTGTTCGTGTGATAACGGATCGCTTTCATTGGCACACCAACATCTCCATGAGTGTTCTAATCTCTCCTTACGATCACACTATGAACATCTCAGCACGGAGCACGACTTCTATAACACCGGCGAAGACGAATACCCAAATTGTTTATATACCAGAATCACACAAACTATAAATATTATGTTGTAGACTATCAGAGAGTTATATTAAAGCAATGTGCACGTCTACTGGACTTTACATTTCTGATGATATATCGGCAGTTTGATTGATCGGCGATTTGGAAGCAGATGGCTTTGCGTTGGTTTTCATACAATGGGACGCGTTCTGGTCGATCAGAAAGCAATGACAAACTACTGCACGTAAATTTGCCAAGAAACCACAACAGCCAAAAAATGATGGGGTTGGCTATGACGTCCTGTAAAGGAAATGCAACAAATAACTAGTCACTAATGAGAATTCTGCTCCATTAGGGGGAGGGGGGTATTAAAAGAATTGCTTTTGTAGTGTTTTATAATTTTCTGTTTTACAGAATCACGCCGGAGCATAAACTAGACCACATGTAAAATTGTTACAAAATAACAATGTTACAACGCTGTCTATTTCAGGACTGAACATGTCTGACGCCTGTTTGTAAGTTCTTGGCCTCATCATCGGATTACGGGTTCAGATGATCCGTGAAAAGATGTATCTCAGGGTCAGTGGCGGACTGGCCAGGTTGTCTATTTGTTCACCTTATCAATTCGCTCACCACCGCATATAGAAGCTGCAGTAGTATAGTGGCCTCTGCTCATTGGGGAGTGGGAGGGAGATTAATGACAGCTGATGAAAATATTAAACAATGACACGAAACGCTCATAACTGCATATGGGAGGGTGGGGGTTGCAGGCAGCTGGAGAAAATATTACACAATGGCACGATACGCTCATTAATGCATATGGGAGGGTGGGGGAGTACAGGCAGCTGAAGAAGATATCAAACAATGACACAAAACGCTGATAAATGCGTATAGGAGGGTGTCCTTGCGGTAGCTAGTGGCTAGACTAGCTTGGCAGCCCAGCGGTCATCGGTTGAATCCGCATTTAAACGGACTTTTAAAATTTACCACTGCTCCCAAGTCGACCCAGTCTAATGTGTGTACCAGGAAATGTCTTGGAGTATACAGGCAGCCGGTGTCATGTTTACCACTTCACGCGCCGAGTGCCGATTGGTCGTTAGAAATATTGGTCTAGCATCGTGTGGCCTAGACGACTTTAGGTGAGTACAATTATCCTTGACTTACAATCACCACCAGCCGCTTCCGGTGACCATCTACGGTTGCATCTAGACCAATGTTTCCCAATCTTTTTTGAGCTATGCCCCACCTAAGCCTTTCTAAAATTTTTATGCCTCCCCCTCTCCCCCCTCTCCCCCTCCCAACATATATATAATTTTTAATATTCAAAATCAAAATGTTCACTAAAGCAACCTGAATTATAGGTTTTAGGAAGAAATCACTAGGAAATTAATAATTATTGAGCAAACACGGTAAATAACTTTTCAAAACATATAATGGAGAACTGAAATTCAAGTACAAAATAATTTTAATGAAAGATTTGTCTATATTATTTTTAGAAAAAAAATAAAATTATTTTGTACTTGAATTTCAGTTCTCCATTATATGTTTTGAAAAGTTACTTACTGTGTTTGCTCAATAATTTCCTAGTGATTTCTTCCTAAAACCTATCATTCAAGTTATTTTAATTATTAGTAGTTATTTATAATTTAAATTTAGTGAGATCCTTGCGCTTGATGCATTCATTACAGCACTTGTTTGAAGATAACAGCTCTGCTCTAATTCTAATGATTGTTTGTAAGAGAGACAGCCGAAGTCTATTCCATGCTTTGGTTTTTATGCATGTTAAAAGAGAGAACATCCTCTCCACTGCAGCATTGCTAATAGGTGTTATTAAGCAAGCAAGAGCAAAAGAAGCAAGCTCTTTAAATTGGGGATGTTTCATGACTCCTTGCCAGAACTGCTCTGTATCTTTAGGCAGTCCATTTTCTTTTAATTGTTCTGCTTCCTTCCAATCTATAAAAGGCAAGTTTCTGTATTGTTCTTCCACCGCGGCCGATAATTTTTCCAACGCTTGATGAATCGACCTTCATTGAAGAAATGCTACCACCTTCCTCATGACCACGGACATATCCGCTACTATAAGACATGTTATAAAAGTATGCGAATGTTATACTTCGAGTGTTAAATCTGTCTTATTCTCTATCTTGCAGCTTAACTGTAAAAGCGTTTCAATACCATCGCGCCATTCATCATCTATGGAGCTTTTCGGTTTAATTACTCCATTTATTACTAGTAGTATTAGTCTATATGCATTATTTGTTATTGCTATTTTAATTATTTTGATAACTAGATGTAACATTTGAATTTATTTTTTTCTAACAGCAGCTTCATTTACAAAATGGACATCGCAGTCGGAATTGTAACGTAGCTGCCCTTTTACACGTATTTTATTTAAAGGCACAAGCCGTATTATACATATTCCCAACAAGGACTTCGTTTAATTCCCTTATGACCATTGCAGGATGTGTACCGGTTTCACCGTCGCTCAGACTGAAATAGTTATTCAGCACTAAGACCGACAATGCCGCCACTTCAACCCCTCCAACCCCAGCGATGGCTTTTCTGGATTTTCTAGGCTAAGTCTTCGTGGACACCGGGGCCTGGATCTTCGAAAGCACTTGATTTATTCATCGAGAAGACTCTTTTGACATTCAGAAACTGCGGCCACCGCCACGCAGACGTTTCGAACCTCACTTCAGATGAAGGTACTCTGACCCAGCTTCAACGTCGACGACGACATTATTATTAAAACCCGCCGACAAGGGGGGAGCAGTCGTGGTTTGGCGGAAGGATCTTTACATTGCAGAAGACACAAACAACTCAGTTATGGGTCTTTTCTACCAACCACGCCCTAAAGATGGCACTGTCGACAATAACCAACCAGGTCAAACTGGCCACTTCTACGCTGATCCAACAAGGGCTTCTTCTCCCCAGCAGCCAAGTCCTTTAGATAAGCAAGACAGCTGCTTGGGCAGATCAATGTTTTGTATGCTGCCCAAACACACAAACTGAACAATCCGGGCAGACGATCGTATCAGCCTGTGCATGTCCTACTGAGCACATATCCGTGGTTCTTAGACAGCATCTTTCAACCGCTAGTTGGTGATCTCCCATCATATTTGAAAGACACCAACCACGCGATAGCGAACTTTGAATCTATTACATTCACGTCTGACAACCAGTATCATATCTTCACCCTTGATGTGGCCTCACTGTCACTTCCATCCCACACAGGATGGTCTCTCAGCTTTAAGTTCTTCCTTGACAGGCGCCCGAACCCTACTATTGCCACGAATCCTATTCTGCGCCTGGCTGAACTGGTCCTTACTCTCAACTCATTTGAGTTTAACGGCCAGTACTTCATCAGATTAGTGGGTTGAATGGCTACTACATGGCCCTAGCTATGTTTGCCTCTTTATGGGCACCTTGAGTACCAGATATGGCACTCTACAACGGTAGAGTCCTTGAACTATGCAGGCGTTACATTGACGATGGTGTTGGTGTCACCTGTATGCCATTAGCGGTCTCGAAACATTCATAGACTTCTTCTCCAACTTTCATCCTACTATCAACCTCACTTCCCATATTCTTCGACGTCTGTCACTTCTTAGACCTTACTGTTTCCGTTGGGACCCAGTGGTCTCACCACGACGGTCTACTACAAACCGATTGACTCTCAAAGCCTTTCTACTCCCACCTCTTCTCACCCCCCGTCCTGCAAGACGCATTCCTTACTCGTCACTTCTTCGCGTCATTCAACGACTATGCCAAGATGATGAGGATTTTCGCCACAAGGCCCAGGAAAATGCCCGGACTTCTTCAGGCTCCGTGGCTATCCTGATCACGTCCTATCGTCAGCCTTCCGCCCGGATCTAACCTATTAGCCGCGCAGAGGGCTCTCGCCTCTACACCTAAACCAAACAACCTTCGACAGTACTCTCTCTCACCTATCATCCGCACATATTTCAGTAACAAATATCCTGTTTCGACATCTATCTATCCTTCAAGCTGATCCTACTACCAGCGCGATATTTTCAGAGAAACCACTAGGTGGCCTACAGACGTGAGCGCAACCTCAAAGATGTACTTGTCCATAATAGAGTACAGGGATCTCCACATCCACCATCACAATTAGGTACTAAGGCTTGCCTAAGATCTCGTTGCAAGACCTGCCCATATGTGATCCACACCCCAGTGGTGCTATTCCCTAAAGGCAGTTTACACATCAAAGAAGAATTTTCCTGCACCAGTCGCAACATCATTTATGCCATAATATGCAAACGGTGTGATATGAAGTATATTGGGCAGACTTGCCTCATACTAGCTGACAGATTCCGCCAACATCTGATGGACATCCACACTAACGCCCCCAAGCCTGTCTCCACCCATTTCAACAGCGCCAACAATCAAGGTGTTTCCGATGTCCAGGTCACTGTCATCCAGTCCTGCTCCTCTGGTGCTCAACATCGCAAGAATACAGAAAACTGGCTCATATTCACTATGGGTGCCTAACACCACACGGCCTCAACACCCAACATAGTTTCATCTAATCGTAGTCATTTCCCCTCCCCTCCCTACTCCGTTGCTTCCACACCCTCCTAGGTGTCACCCTCTTTCGGTCTCTAACCAGTCCTATTCTCTGCCTATATTATCCTCTACCCTGTCTACCTCGGCCCGATTCCGAGTGACCGAACCAATAATTACTGGGCATTTCATATTACCACTTTTGGCACTCCTCTCGTACCCAATACTAGTGTGCACCCGTAATCACTACTCCCCCTGGACCCCACAATCCTCTCCCCCCAATAGTTAGCTACTACACTGTATATGCGGTCGTGTGTGCATGCGCATAGACACTAGTTCATATGTGTATGTGTGTGTATGTGCACAGGTATATATGTCTTTCTCCCCCTCTCTCCCTCTCTTAATAATCTTACACTAACCCTCTCTCTCTCTCTCTCTCTCTCTCTCTCTCTGCCCATCGCTCTCTCTCTCTCTCTCTCTCTCTCTCTCTCTCTCTCTCTCTCTCTCTCTCTCAATAATCTTGCTTCTCTGTGCCTACATATGCCAGGTGTATTGCTGGTGGTCAGATCTTATACAGCCCCAATAACACAAGCACTGGGTGATTTGATCCTTATACATTCCATAACAATCAACATTACTGATACTATCTCACAGGGAACAGTATGAGTGAAGCCCAGTATTTGTAGACCAACCGACTCCGCATACCTCATGTGGCAATGTCACTAACCTTTTCCTCTCTCTCTCTCTCTCTCTCTCTCTCTCTCTCTCTCTCTTCTCTCTCTCTCTCTCTCTCTCTCTCTCTCTCTCTCTCTCTCTCTCTCTCTCTCTCTCTTCAATCTTGCTTCTCCTGTGCCTACCTATTCCCTATATATCGCTGGTTTGTCGGATTCTATATATTGTGGGCCCTTTCCGTCTTGACAGGACGATAGTGTCAAGGAGCTGATGATGAGGACAGAAGTAATAGAAGGATAGATGTTAGGGATAAGACTAAGACAGGATAGAGATACATCCCTTAACAGGGAATAGAGATAAGGGACAGAAGTAGAAGGTAGAACTCTTAAGCAGTTCTCCGACAGGACACGCACGTGTCATAAGTAGGACAATGTAGGACATGACAGGGATTTACTCCCAGGTTAGAGTAGAAGACGCTGTTCATGGGAAGTACCCGTAAACAGCATTAACTCGAAAACAGTAACTAGTGACAGGCTACTGAGCTGCGTGCTAGGTAACATAGCACGCAACCTTGCTGACGCACGAGGATTCACAGGTCCGCAGCTGGACAACGCTGCAAAGCTAGCCTGACGGGACTAGACAGTTGAGGAGACAAGTCGATGTATTCACCCTGACTACTGTGTGGTTTGTATGGCACAGTAGTGTAGTGACTTCAGCTAGAATTAGGACAGATAGAGATTGTGCTTAGTATTGGTATGATTGTATTGATTGTGATGCTGTGCATATATGAATGTTCATGTGAGCTCGTGGATTCGATCATATTCTGTATGCAATAAAGCTACTTTACCCTTTGTACACCTACGAGTTGATATACAAATGAAGAATCTCTGTATGCCTGTATAAACTAGGTTGCTGACAATAGTTTGGTACATTGTGCTTTAAAAAGGCTTAATAACTACGATCCATGGCGGTGGCGAGTGTGGCTGGTAAGGCCAATTCTTGCTGCAAACGTTTGCCCACAGAAGGTGCATGTGAAAACATGGTCATTTTCACCATTTTGCACCATCTTACGTCTCTCACGCTCTGTGTGTGCTTTATCTGCAATCATTTGCTCCTTTGTCTTTATTCCATTTCTGATAGTTGCCCTCCATGCAACACGTTCAGCGGCGACGTGCTCCCAATGTGCATTATCAATGCCTGTATCAATCATGTCCCGCTTACACACATCTTTGTATCGTAGTAGAGGCCGACCCTGAGATCTCCTACCCGTCTGTAATTCACCAAAAAAGATGACCTATGGTATTCTACGATCGTCCATCCTCCTAACGTGTCCTTTCCATCTAAGTCTACGAAGACTGAGCATGGAATACACCGTCACACAACCTGATCTTTCCAATACTTCAGTATTTGTGATTTTGTCTTGCCACTTAATACCAAGTATTCTTCGCAGACATCGCATATGAAAGCTGTTTAAACGTTTCTCTTGGCGTGAGTAAGTTGTCCAGGT
The DNA here is from genome assembly GCA_014155875.1 of Cepaea nemoralis. NCBI lineage: Eukaryota > Metazoa > Mollusca > Gastropoda > Stylommatophora > Helicidae > Cepaea > Cepaea nemoralis. The sequence goes on from JACEFZ010005665.1 coordinate 791,559, forward strand.
TTCACTGCCATAAAGAAGAGTACTAAGGACACAGGCTTGGTAGACGAGGACTTTTGTTTTGGCAATAAGCTTCCTGTTCTCCCAGACTCTTTTTGCTAACATGTTCATTGTTGTTGCTGCCTTGCCAATCCTGTGTTGATTTCCTGATCGAGGGATAATTTGCTATTTACCTCTGATCCTAGATATGTAAAATGGTCTACTATCTCCAGTTCGGCGTCGTCAATAAAGATTGATGGTACACCATGTGCACCTTGTGACATAATCTGTGTCTTCTTTTTGTTAATTGTTAAACCAAATTCAGAACAAGCATTGCAGAATGCAGATAGTAGATGTTGTAATTCTTCCTCAGAGTGGGTCGTAATCGCAGCATCATCCGCAAAAAGCAACTCTCTGATTAGTACCCTGCTAATTTTGGTCTTGGCCTTCAATCTCTGAGCATTATAGAGGCCACCATCTGAGCGTGAGTGAATGCATATACCGTCATCCTAATCACGAAAGGCATATTTCAGTAGAAGTGAAAGGTATATCCCAAAGATGGTGGTGGCTAGTACACAACCTTGCTTAACTCCACTCTTGATTTCAAACACTTCTAAAGTTCAGCCATCAAACTTGATTATACCCTTCATGCCTGTGTGGAATGATTCCACAATGGACAGAAGAGTTGGTGGGCAGCCAATGTTATTTAGTGCTTTGAACAGACCCTCACGACTGACCAAATCGAATGCCTTTGTGAGGTCGATGCAGGCAATAAATAGTGGCTGATTTTGTTCCCAGCATTTTTCTTGCATCTGTAGAAATGAGAATATCATATCATTGGTAGACCGGTTCTGACGGAAGCCGCACTGTTATTCGGGGTAGACTTGATCCCGCAGGACTTGAAGTTTGCGCAGGACGATTCTGGCAAATACTTTCCCAACAATACACAGAAGTGAGATGCCCCTATAGTTGTTACAATCGCTCCGATCTCCCTTGTTCTTGTACAGCGTTATGATGTTTGTCGGATCTTATACAGCCACAATAACACAAGCACTGGGTAATTTGATCCTTATATACGTAGTATAACAATCAACCTTACTGACTCTCATTTCATAGGGAACAGTATGAGTGAAACCTCGTATTTATAGACCGACCTACTCCGTATACTTCAGGTGGTGATGTCGCAGGCACTGCTTCCGTCTCTCTCTCTCTCTCTCTCTCTCTCTCTCTCTCTCTCTCTCTCTATCTCTCTCATCTCTCTCTCTCTCTACTCTCTCTCTCTCTGCAATCTTGCTTCTCTGTACCTACCTATGCCATGCGTATTGCTTGTGGTCGAATCTCATACAGCGCCAATAACACAAGCACTGGGTTATTGGATCCTTAAATACGTTTGTATAACAATCAACCTTACTGACTCTATTTCATGAGGGAACAGTATGAGTGAAACCTCGTATTTGTAGACCGACCTTCTCAGCATTCCCCATGCGGTATGTCGCAGGCATTTTCCTCTCTCTCTCTCTCTCTCTCTCTCTCTCTCTTCGCTCGCTCTCGCTCTCTCTCTCTCTCTCTCTCTCTCTCTCTCTTAACAATCTTACTTCTCTGTGCCTACCTATATCACGTGTATCACCAGTGGTTGGATCTTATACAGCCCCAATGACACAAGCACTGGGCGATGTGATCCTTAAATATGTTGTATAACAATTAACCTTACTGACTATTTTATAGGGAACAGTATGAGTGAAGCCTCGTACTTGTAGACCGACGTACTCCGCATACCTCATGTGGTATGTCACAGACACTTTTCCTCTCTCTCTCTCTCTCTCTCTCTCTCTCTCTCTCTCTCTCTCTCTCTGTCTCTCTCTCTCTTCTTACATATACCTTGCACATGCCCACATACACCAGCATTATGTCTGTTTTAGCGGTTTATATGTGTGTATGTGCGTTCACACATGTTAATCCACCCAGACTTTAGGACTCGCCTCACAATAACATATAGGAGTACATAGTGGGGTTCTGGTTAGTGCATTCATCATGCTTGCGTCCCTCATGCTTCGTTATTGCATCCACTCAGATTGCTTAGATACCCCTGCCAGACTGGTCACCGTCCCACCCTCCTGCCTCCACCTCCCTTCTTTCAATGTGCTCACTCAGCCGTAAAACCTAGCACCGGGTATAAACAGAATACATCGGAGATTTTCAGAGTTGCTTGCAAATCTGAACTGTGAGGTGAGTATGAACATTTTTTTCAATTAACATTTTTTTTCAATTATCATTTTTTTTCAATTAACATTTTTTCAATTCTCATTTTCTCTTCATTGCCGTGATTTTTTCATGCTCTTGCTCTTCTCGTCCTGTCGTCACCTTCTGATGTAGTCACAGGAGATTTCCTTGACTGTATGTTGTGTTTGTGAATGTGTTTGTTTGCTGATGAAGGCTAGTCGCCGCAACGTCCTGTATGTGTCTTAATTATGTTATGTAAAGCTGCACTACCTTGTATCATTTTATATTGTATACATATTCCCAGACGGTATACACTTTTGAATTTTTTTTTTTTTTTTTTTTTTTTTTTGGGTAGCAATCATGATTTATTTATTTACATCAAGGAAGAGACAACTACAGGTTTTTCTTTTTCTGAAATACAAAAGGGTGTATCTGCATTTGATCCAGTACTTTTTTGTTTATTCTGCTTCTTGATCTTCAATCTTTGGAGCCAAGTAAAATCGCAGGTAGCCCAATTCAGCAATTGTATACTCCACCACCAGCGGTACATCCTGGGAAATTGACAAAGTTACTTGTGCTGAGAGGGGGGTGGCCTTGGTGAAGAAGTTCAGGTAGTGGAGTGCAAAGGTCAAACACTCAGCTTCATTCATATCAACGATCACAACCTCCTCCTCTTTGTCTGTGCTGGAATTTTGACACAGTTTGATGTTTCCTTCGTCTAATATTTTCTCCGTATGAATAAATACATTTGGTAGGGCCTGGAATTACTTTTTGTCTTTAAGTCAGTTGTGGGCAAACTGCGGCCCGCAGGCCGCATGCGGCCCGCCAAGTGATTTTTATGCTGCCCCGCGAGGGCATTTAGAAATAAACATTTTCCATTCGTTTTTAAGTTATTTTGTTGAATTTTACAGAATTTCAGGTACCGTTATGATGAGTGTCAATAACAAACGTAAGATTGAAGATGGATGCCGTGTTTTTAATGATGAATAGACAAATAAGTATTTTTTTAATAAAAGTTGGTAGCAAATCAGTTTGCTTGTTGTGTCGTGAGTCAGTGGCTGTCTTCAAGGAGTACAATTTAAAAAGACATTATCAAACAAAACATTCCGATTTCGGATACAATTTAACGACCGAAGAGAAGGAAAGAAAATGTCTTGAGTTGGTGAAAAATTTGAAGAAACAGCAAATTGTTTTCACTAAATAGTCTTCAATTCAAGATGCTGCAACTAAAGCTAGTCTTGTGCTGTCACACAGAATTGTAAAACAGAACAAGCCATTTTCTGATGGCGAGTTCATCAAGGAATGTTTGCTAGATGCAGCAAACATTATGTGTCCAGAACAACAATAAAATAGATTTGACAACATTACTTAATCAAGGAGAACTGTGGCCAGACGTGTTGACAAGATCAGTGACAATTTGATGTATAAACTTCAAGATGCAAGTAAACAATTTTTGTGGTACTCTCTTGCATTGGATGAGAGTACGATGTACATGATACTGCCCAATTATTGGTATTTATACGTGGAATAGACACTTCTTTCAAACTCACTGAAGAGTTACTGAGTTTTGAGTCACTCAAAGACACAACCACAGGCCATGGTATATCCAATGCTGTTACTAACTGTATTGAAAGAACTGGGTTGGTTTGGAACAAGATGGCAAGTTACAACTGACGGAGCTCGTGCTTTGACCGGAAAAAATTTAGGTCTGGTAAAGTTGATAAGTGATAAGATTAAAGCAGAATGTCCAGACCACACATTATTACCACTTCACTGTGTGATTCATCACGAAAGTCTGTGTAAAACTGTTTTGAATATCAAGCATGTTATTTACCCAGTTGTCAGTGTCATCAACCTCATCAGATCAAGAGGACTTAATCACAGACAGTTCAAGTCATTATTTGACGACATGGAAACTGAACATTCCGATGTCCTGAACCACATCAATTTTCGATGGCTGAATCTCGGCAAGGTGTTGAGGCGAGTGTGGGTACTCAGAGAAGAAATAGTGATGTTCTTAGAGATGAAGGGCATTGCATGTGACTTTAATACTAACATTGTCAATAAAGAGTGGCGGTTAGACTTTATGTTTGCCATTGAAATTATGGAAAAGTTAAATGAACTGAATGTCAAACTTCAGGGCAATGGTGTGTTTGCACATGAATTGTATGTATATGTAAAATCATTTCAGGCAAGACTCTCACTGTTCTCCAGACAAGCAAGTGAAAAAAGATTTTGTCACTTCCCTTTGCTGAAACAAGAAACCATTTCTGGTGAAATGACTGAAAAATACAAAGCCCAGTTAGAAGCATTGATTGAAGAATTTGGATGGAGATTCCAAGATTTCAAGAAATTAGAGCCATAGTTAATATTCTCAGTTCACCTTTTAGTGCAGAAGCTGATACAGCCACAGAGGACATACAGTTGGAGCTGCTTGACTAACAAGCAGATTATGACTTGAAAGAGAAATTCAAGACAGATGGTTTGCTGGATTTCTATGGATCTTTATCACAAGAATCATTTCCCAACTTGATTGATTGATTGATTGATTGATTTAGGAACCGACATCACAGCATTCGAGACATTCCCATAAGCGCTCCGTCCCCATCCTCAGCAGCCAGCGAAGAGTTCCAACACTAATAGTTCCAGTAGCAATCTGATTATATGTCCGTCTCGCCTTTCCTCCGAGCGACGAGCGTCGGCCAGATCCCCTCGTCACACCTCGTTGTCTCATTCTTACCAGACCATGGTGCTCCATCTGCTCCTCCGAGGTGTACACGTGCTCCCACAAGGCTTCAACCACGTCTGCCTTGTCATGCATCAATACTCCACCAAATTTTGCCGAGCCAGCCAATCTGTCCGCCTGTTCATTCCCCAGCACACCGGCATGCCCAGGAGAAAAGATCCAGGTGATGCTTACTACCCGTGACCTCCGAAGCGAAGCAAGCCACTCTGCACGAAGCCTACCTGTTCTCACCCTACTCAGCATGCTTTCTGAGTCAGTTACAATCACAATGTGTGTATGTATCGTGTTTTCTATCCAGCGGAAAGCTGCACTGACCGCCTCCACCTCCATTCTTAAGCTAGATGTAGTGTTATCATACGCCAGGCTCTCCTGCACCAAACGCCGACCATTAGTTTTTCCAAGAACCCCCAGGCACTTCTCCTACCTCTCAACACTGACCCATCCGTGTAGATAATCACATCACCCGGGCGAGAATTTTCCTGAATTAGTTGCTGAATTTCCACTTCCGTGGCCCCTGCTGGCCACTCCCTGCACTCCCGGCTCAATGTTATTACAACTCTGCACAAGTCTGACTGCACGGCTGGCACTCTGACCCACTCCTCTCCTCGTCTGATGTTCTCCAAGGGGCACACCTGTCTGATCGTATCCTCCGCCTGAGCCATCCATGATTTCCCTCTTATCAGTCTCTGACCCTTAACTACGTCCAACGCCTCATGCATCGGGTGATCTGTGTCTGCAGCTACTCTGAGGTATGCCTTCGCTTGCATCACCTTGTGCCTACTAGCAACAGTAGGCAGACCAAGGATGTAACGCATACACACTATTGGAGTGTCTCTGGTGCATCCCAGAATGACCTGCATCGCTTCATTCTGTATGCGCTCTAATTTCACCAGCTGACTCTTTGAGACAGTGAGCATTCCTAGTCCATAATCAATCACTGAGAGGATCAAGTGCTGGTATAGTGTGAAGAGCATTCTCTGCTCTGTGTCCATTGCAGCCA